>PVLC010003401.1:47592-98120 GCA_004027655.1 Graphiurus murinus
CTTGTAATCCCAGCATTCGGGAGGCTGAGACCGGAGGATCCGGGTTCGAGGCCAGCCTCAGCTACCTAGTGAGGCACTCCGCAACTTAGTGAGACTCGGTTTCAAAATAAAGAATAAAAAATAGGGCTGGGGGTGTAGCTCGGAGGTAGAATGCCCCTGAGTTCAATCCCCAGTACCGCAAAAAAAAAAAAAAAAAGAAAGAAAGAAAATTAAAGGCTAGCCGTAGTAATTTAGCGAAACCCTGTCTCAAAATAAAAATATTAAAAGTAGGTTTGAGGCAATTTAGCGAGATCCTCAGCAACTTCACAAGACCCTGTTTCAAAATTTAAAAAATTAAACAAAAAGGGCTGGAGATATAGCTTGGAGATAAAATGCCCCTGGGTTTAATCCCTAGTACCAAATTAAAATCAGGTGTGTTCTGGCACAACTCCAAGGCACCCCGCAGGGCCATGCATACAGCTAGCGCTCTATTTGCGCTTATTGCTGAATTAGCTCACTCAGTGCTTGCTGAGTAAGGCTTTGTGGCGCTGCTCACCATTAGCAGAATGAATGAATCCACGGGGTACAGGCCAGTTGTGCAGTGCTCGCTGGTCAACCGGCCACGCTGGGCCTGCGCCCTGGACGGCAGAGTGTTAAGTGCAGCTGTGGAAGGCGACTGCGCCCCCAGGGGCTCTTGGGAACACGCACCCCCTTCCAGTCCCCAGGCTGCCGGCCTCAGGTCGTTCATTTCCGGGAACAAATGCCTCCACGAGGGACAGGAAAGCCCCGGGGCTGTCTTCTCCAGGCACATCTGGAGTTAATCCCACAGGGAGAGACACCCAGACTGACAGACCCAGAGAGGCCCACGCCACCAGCGCACCAGCGCAGAGAGACGGGACCTGGGATGGTACAAAACCGAGCACAGAGCTGGGGAGGGGCAGCAGGCCCTCAGGCTGGGAACAGAAGCCCTCTGTCCTGGGCTGCTTCCTGCTGACCGCAGGGCCCGCGTGGGAGGGGAGGTCAGCCCAGCCTCACCCAGCCACCCTCTGCACTAGCCCAGGAAGGGAGTGAGCACCGCCTCCCAGGCTTCTGGAAGGGTCCACCCATGTGAGTCCCCTGACCCCAACAATGGGTGAGTTTGGGCCTCGGAAGTCTGGCCACTAACCGAGCTGCCGCCCAGGGCCCCGTGTGAGGCCGCCTCAGCCACCCGCTGCTTCTGGATTCCACCCACACTGGCCTCCAGAGCTGGGAGAAAGTTCAGGTCACAGCCAGGCGCAACGGCATGCACCTGTAATCCTGATACTTGGGAGGCTGAGACAGGAGGATTGCAAGCTCGAGGCCAGCCTCGACAATTTAGCAAGACCCTCAGCGGCCTGGCACAAGACCCTATTTCAAAACAAAGAAATAAGCTCAGAAGTGGAATGCCCCTAGGTGAAAGGAAGGAAGGAGGGAGTGAAGGAGGGAGAAAATAAGTAAAATTGCTCAGGTCACCCGCCACAGGACTGAGTTGCAGAGCCCCAGTTTCACACTCGCCTCCCTGGGGCCCGAGCAAGTCCTGAAAATGACCCTAGAAGGGCCCCAGCAGGGTGACATCTCTGCCACCTCCCCATGCCAGCTCTGCCTCTGCCGCCTGCCCGCCAAGACGCCAGGGGCGGCTCCTGGCCAGGCCCCGAGGGAAGCACTAGGGGAGGGCAGGCTGTTTGCTCTGGGTGGCTCCTGAGTCACCGGGCAGCCAGCAGATGTGGCGGCATGGTGGAAGTGGCCCTGCTGGTGGGCACCCCAGGAACTGCCTGCAGGAGACCTGTAATACCGGTGCTTGGGAGGCCAGGCTGGCTGGGCAGGAGCTGGCCAGCCCACTCCCCGCCTCCTGGTGGGCGTTGCCAGGTGAGCCCATTTCCCGACATGGCCTGGGGCCCTGTGGGGCTCACCGAGGTGGGAGGAGTTAGGGACACAGTTCAAAGGAACTTCCTCAGCAGGCTCCCTAACCCCACCTGGCTGGCACAGAGCCCAACACTTGCTCCTTTACAGCTGCTCTCTCCACTGAGGCCCAGAGGAAACACACTCAGCATGCAGCAGGAAGGACTGAGGTCAGGCAAAAGGAAGGACTTCCTGGTGGCAAAGCTAGGGATACAGGAACAGGATGTCCATCTTTTTGCTGCCAGAGGGTCTTCATGGGAAGGAGAGGAAGACAAGAATGTTGGGGGCTGGGTCCCACCAGGCCAAAGTCTGACTTTTCGACTCCCACAAGAGGTCAAAGTTAAGCACAGTGGTACACACCTGTTGTCCCAGTACTTGGGAGGCTAAGACAGGAGGATTGCAAGTTCAAGGCCAGCCTCAGCAACTTAGTGAGACCCTGTATCAAACTAAAAAATAAAAAGGGCAGGGGTATAGCTCAGTGGTAGACACCCCTGGGTTCAAGCCTCAGTACCCCCCCCACACACGCACACAAGTACAGCACACCCCCTCTGTACCTGCGTTTCACGGGCTGCCTTGGGCACAGCAGGGACGGCTCAGGGTTCACGATGAGACCCTCCCAGCCATCACCTGGCCCAGAGGCGTGGCGGGGCGGGGGCACAGCCTGTTTTTTGTTTGTTTTGTTTTTTACTTTGTTTGGTTTTTAGGTACTTGGAATTGAACGCAGGGGTGCTCTGCCTCTGAGCTACACTCCCCACCCTTTTATTTTTTATTTTAAAGGAGGGTCTTGCTAAGTTGCTGAGGCTGGCCTTGAACCCTCGATCCTCCTGTCTCGGCCTCCCAAGGGCTGTGATTCCAGGCTTGTGCCACTACACCTGGCAGACGGGGTGTGGGGGGGTTAAAGCTTAGACATGGGGACAGGTGTGTGTCCCCTCCCTCCTGCACCCCGTCACACTCTAGAATTCCATCAGCCAATACCTGCCAGAACCCTGGTTTGTTCCATCCATCCCGTAAGGAATGGCCAAAAACACAGCTCGACACAGCGAGGGGCTCCCTTGGAGCCCTGGAGGCCTACAGTCCAACCTCAAGGTGAGGGCCAGGGCCCCCAGGGGAGGAGCCTCCCTGCCCCTTCCAGCCTCTCTGACTCCAGGCTCCCCTTGGCTCATGACCCCACCACCCCATCTCTGCCTCCTTAGTCCTGTGGCCTCCTCTCCTCCTTCCTATTGCACATGTGCACCTACCAAACTCCTACCCCATCTACTACACCCTATCCACATGCCCTTATCTATGGAGTTGCAGCTGCAGGCTGATGTCCACCCGAGGGCTCTGGGCATGTGAGATACAACAGTGAATAAGAGATCCTCACCATCTGGAGCTGACCGTCCAGTGGAGAGAGACAGCAAGGACCCCGTGAGTCACTGTGGCCCGCCATCTCTCTTCCTCCAGCCTCTTCCTGCGTGGCCTCCACTCTCTGGAGTTACCGTGAGCACTGGCTCATTTACTGGCTGGCTGGCTGCTGCATTTGGGGCCCAAGGTGATCTTAAACTTTGTTTGTTGTTGTTACTGGGGATTGAAGTCAGGGGCATTCTACCTCTGAGCAAGACCCCCAGCCCTTTTGATTTTTTTAGTTTGAGACAGGGTCTCATTAAGTTACTGATGGTCTTGCTAAATCCTCTTGTCTCAGCCTCCCGATAGCCATGTGCCATGATGCCCCGCGATCATGTACTTTACACAGCGCTAGGTACCCAAGCAGGCACTCAATAATCATCAGGTAAATGAGTGGACACGTATATGCTGCTTGCTTGTGCACACACACACGTGCACGCCTTTGCTCCCTGCAGTCAATGCATGCTGGGCCAGGAGCACCAGCATATCCGGCCCTTGACCCCAGAAAGCTGGGAGCAGCTGGAAGCTCTCCTGAGCCGGAAAGGCCCCAAATGTCCAGTTGCACCCGTCTGAGGCTGCTGGGCCGGGAAACAGTGGCATCATTTCCCCTCGGCTTAAAGATTTGTCACACTGGCCTGTTCTGGGATGCCTGGGCTCAGCCACTAGCCAGCCTCACCCTGAACTCCAAGTGACACTTGGCCAGCCAGCCTTACCAGAGACCCTGCACTCCCAGAGGGACTCAGCCAGCCAGGCTGGACACACCCCTGGAGGGGGCATGGAGGCTGCCCTGGACCCACCCCTGGACGGGGCAAGGAGGCTGCCCTGGAGTGCCACATAGAGACTCCCCGGGTGGCTCCACAAACGGATTTCACAACCTCAGGCAGGAGCCCAGGCCTCTTGCTCAAGATTACAGCTTCCCCGAGAGAGCAGAGCTTGGTACTGGGGAAGAGCCGGGTGCCAGCCCTGGCTCTGCCTGGCGTGCTGTGTGACCTGAACAACCGCCCTTCTCTCTGGGCCACAGTTTCTCTGTCTATACAACAAGGGGCCAGTTCCAGAAAGTACTGCCTTGGGCATTTGCCCAGCCCTGAGACCTCCCTGCAAACACACACACACACACACACACCACCACCACCACCACCACCACCACCACCACCACCACCACCCCAGCCCTGGCCTTAGCCACAGCTTCTCAGAATAATGCTTTCCCAAAAAGGTTCCTGGGTTGCAGGTGGCCCGTGAGGACCCCCTTCCTGAGCTCTGAGGCCGCCCAGTCCTGGTTAGGCATGTGTCCAAGAAAGTCAGATCTCAGTCATTCAGCGAAAAAGTTTGGTGAGTGAATAACTGATAGGATAGTTTTGACTTGGGCCAAGATCTGGCAACAAGGCAGGGCCAGCCTCCCAGCCACCAATGCCAAGACTCTCCTTGGGGAGAAGGCTTAGCTTCCAACTCCCACCCACCTCCTGCAGCTCCCAGGCTTTCCAACAGGACCTGGGGGCTGGGGGCTTCCTGCTGTGATTGATTGCCAGCAGCCTCAGAGACCCGGGTCTTGTGGCCAGACCCCAGGTCAATATCAGGTCCCAGAGTACCCCGAGGGACAACCTTGTTAGCCCTTTCCCAGGAAGGGGGGCCGCTGGAGCAGGAGCCCAGGACACTGCCCTGAGTCACCACTGACTAAGCCTCCCGCAGCAGTTGCCTGGCCCAGCCCTGGTGGACGGCACCCTGGGATAGCTGGTGGTAGCCTTAGAGCACACGGTGGGCTGTACTGTGGGCCCTGCCCGGCCCTGTCCCAGGTGGCCGGTGTCTGGGGTGTGTCCGCCAATTCTGACTCCACGCCCCCTTACCCAGCCCAGAGCAGGCCTGGGACCCGGTTTCCCGGTAGGTGCGGTCTGCACACTGCGGTGCAGAGGGGTCAAAGGACACGGCGCGGTTCCGGGCACTCACATGAGGTCCGGCCGGTGGCGGTGCAGGATGGCGCAGAAGGCCAGGCCGTCGCGGAACGACGTGGTCATGTTGGTGATGTTCACATCGCGGTAGCCCTCGCACTGTTGCCGGCACCACTGCTGCAGCGCTTTGATGGCCGCCATGCGGGCGGTGGGGCGCGGGCGCTGCCCACGCAGGCCCGGCCCCGCTGGGCCCACCGCGGGAGAGAACCGAGGGGCGCACGGACCGGCCGGACTGAGGACGGAGAGCGAGTGACCGCGGGGACCCGGCGCCCTGGCCGCTGCGGCCAGACCCTAAGCCCGCCAGCAGCGCCGGCCCCGCCCCCTGGAGGCCCCGCCCCTTGGGCACGAGTAAGGTGGGCCACGCCTCCTGAATATCACGCCCCCGCCAGGCCCCGCCCCACGCCCCTGAATCTCCACACAGGCTCCTGCTCGGCGCCCCGCCCTCTGTCAGACCCCGCCCACCCACCGAGGCCCCGCCCACGTCCCAGTCTCCAGACTTGATGTAGAGAAAGGAGGGGTGGTCCCGCCCGGGGCGCTGCAGAGCCTTCTGATTTTGTTTTCAGTGCCCTACCTCCCATCATCCACCCCTTCTGCCAAGGAGAAGTAGAAGCAAAGGCCCGTTGACAAGAGGGGAAACTGAGGCTGGAGCTTCTGGGGAAGCCAGAGGCGCCTGATTTCAGGGTGTTCACAGCACTTCCTTGACTAGTTTCTCTCTTCAGTCCCAGTGCATGCCCGTGGGAGGTGGCGGACAAGGCACGGATCACTCCTCCACACGACAGAAGAGGAAACTGAGACTGGCGGTGTGGGGAGGGGGTACCCAGGGGTCTCTGTTCCCGGGCCTGCCCACAGGTGTTCTGGGAGCTGGAGACCCCTGACTCCTGCTTCCCTGTTTCCCAGGGTTCCACTCGGAGCCTCTGAGACACAGTCATTAAGTAAAGTACCTCTTGCAGACCCAAATTTACCCTTCCTGCTCTCCATGCTGTTCTTGGGGAACCTGGGCTGTGGCTGCAGGGACTGGATTGAGACATCAGAAATGTATGATGACCCCACTGCCGGCTTGTCCAGGCAGGACCCTTAGGAAGGAAGATGTTTACAGCCAGGCCACCTGGAACACGCCTGATCTCGTCCATCTCAGAGGCTAAGCAGGGTCGGCCAAATTAGTACATGGCTGGAAGGAAGAAAGGTGTTTTCCCGAAAGTGGCTGCTGGCAGGGAGCAAAGGCCACTCCTGCTCCATGCCCAGTGGAAGAAGCAGAACAGGTCTCCAACCCCTAAGCCATGAAAGGGCCATGAGCAGGAACCTGGGTGTGGATGGCCCGCTACCCAGTAGTGGTGAGGGTCCCATCCCAGGAGGCATGCAGGCAGGTGCTGGACAGGGTGCCCCAGTGACCTGGGATTGTCCCCCTGACCCCTGCCCACTGAGGGCGCTGACTGACCAGGGGACTTCCCTGGAGGGGACAAAGGGTAGCCTTGTGCCAATTCAGCCAGGGTGACAGTGGCTTGGGAGGCAACATTTGTGACAGCTCCCTGGGGCCACTGAAGAGATCCCCAACAGCGCTTCACACGACCTGTCCTCCCAGGGTCCCCCAAGCCAAGGGCCTTCCCTATGCTCCTCCTCAGTCCCCGAGGTCCTGGGATGTCCCCCACCCCTATGCTGCTCTGTGGGTTCTGTATTCCCACCCCATCCTGCATCCTGACATGTCCCCACCTCCTCTCCTCTCCACCTAGGTCTCCCCTTCCACAGTGTAGCTCCATACCCCTGTCCCCAGGGCTCCCCCACCAGGCATACAGTAGGTGCTCAATGAATGCAGGGTCATGTGATCTTTCTTGACCTTGCTGGTGAGGAACAGGCAAAAACTGTGAGTGAGCCAGGCACTGGGTGTAGGCTCCCGATCCCGGGCCCTCCAGAATGTCTGCTGACTCCAGCATGAGACCAACAGAGAAACAGAGATACAGAGAAGGAGAAAGAAACAGAGAGACAGACAGAGACAAACAGGCAGAGAGACATGTAGAGACACAGATACAGAGAGACAAGAGACAGCAAAACAGAGAGAAAATAAACACAGAGAGAGTAGAGAGACACAGAGAGGGAGAGAGACAAAGAGAGATATAGAAAGGGAGAAACAGACACACAGAGAAACAGGCAGAGAGACGTGTAGAGACACAGATACAGAAAGACAAGAGACAGAAAACACAGAGAGAGATGGAGAGACACAGAGAGGGAAAGAGACAGAGAGAACCAGGTGTGGTGGTGCATGCGTGTAATCCCAGTATTTGGGAGACTGACACAGGAGGATCACAGGTTCCAGGTTAGCCTCAGCAATTTAGTGAGACCCTGTTTCATAATAAAAAATAAAAAGGGTTGGGGGTATAGTGTGGAGGTAGAGCACCACTGGGTTCAATCCCCAGCACAAAAACAAACAAATAATTAAATTAATAAGGCCAGGTGTGGTGGCACATGCTTGTAATCCCAGTACTTAGGAGGCTGAGACAGGAGGATCTTAGGTTCAAAGCCAGCTCAGCAATTTAGCGGGACTTTCTGCAACTTAGTGAGACCCTGTTTCTAAATAAGAAATAAAATCGGGCTGGGGGTATAGCTCAGAGGTAGAATGCCCCTGGCTTTGATCCTCAGTGCCACAATACATACATACATACATACATACATACATACATACATACATGGAAAGGGAGAAACACAAAGAGACAGAAAAAAAAACCAGAGACACAGAGATATATATAGAGAGAAGAGACAGACTCACAGACAGAAACACAAAGACAAGAGGAGAAACAGAAAAACACAGAGATACAAAGAGAGAAAAACAGAGACAGAGAGAGAAACAGAAACACACAGAGACGAAAGACAGAGAAAAACAGAAACACAGAGACAGAGATGTTGAGAGACAGAGAAGATAGACACAGACACAGGGAAGAGAAACAGAGACAGAAAAACACAGAGACGCAGAGCAAGAGGCAGGGGCACTGCTGGAGAAGTGATAAGGATTTTCCTGCCAGCAAAGCAGTCCTTATCTAGGTAGAAAATTCTGAAACCACAGAAAGCAAAAGGGAGGGAAGGAAGCTGAGAGGTCCACCTCCAAGCTACACCCCAGGCTTTTTTTTTTTTTTGGTGGTGGTGGTAGTACTGTGGATTGAACTCAGGAGCATGCTACCTCACCTCCAAGCTACATCCCGAGTTCAGTTTTATTTTTTATTTTGATACAGGATCTCACCAAGTTGCAGAGGGCTTCACAAGGTTGCTGAGGCTGGCCAAGAACCTGTGATCCTCCTGTTGCAGCCTCCCAAGCACTGGGATCGCAAGCATGTGTCAACACGCCCGACTGTTTTTTTAATTTTTGAAATAGGGTCTCACTAAGTTGTGAAGGACCTCACTAAAGTGCTAGGCTGACCTTGAACCTATGATCCTCCTGACTCAGCCTCCTGAGTTCTGGGATTACAGGCATGAGCCACTATGCCTAGCTAAACCCACCATGTCACCCAGGAATCCCAAGAACCCATCTCTGGCCTCTTTTCTAGCAGGCTTCTGCGGCCAGTGCCTCCCTGATGGCTCCAGGCACCTCAAACTCAACTTCCCTAAACTGAAGTTCTGACACCCAGCACCCCCGTATGGTTGCACCCCGTATGCTTCCTGCCAGTGGCTGGGGCCTGAGCCTGTAGGCTCCTGACCTCACTGCCATGTCCAATTCAGGATCAAGACTGCCCGCTACTCACCGCCTGGCCCACCCAGGGTCCCAGCTGACTTCCCCAGCACCTAGCGAGCTACCCATGCACGGTGGATCACGGAGAGCATGTGGGTGGCTCTCGGGGAGCACGTTGTTGACTAGTCCGTCAGCAGAGGCTCAAGGTCAGTAGGGGAGATAGGTGTGAATAAAATAATTTGGTGTTTTCTCTTTCTTCTGGGATGAAGCAAGCCTTCCAGACTCCCCTGCAGGAAGGGAGCACCCTGGTGGCCAGCTGGGACCGCAATCAGGACCTAGATGAGGGGTGTCGGTTGCAGACTGAGCCAGACCCCTGAGGGAGAAGGAGAAATCGAGGCAGCTGCTCTGTGGTCCTGTGGACTGGTGAAGCTTGGTTGCAGCAGCGGCTAATGTCTTCGCCCTGGCTGGCATGTGCATCTGCAAACCTGCTCATGGGACAGCTTCCCAAGGGGTGCCTGGTGCATGAAAACCAGCAGGGGAGCTGGGCGCAGTGGCACATGCCTGTAATTCCTTGGCAGGCTGAGACAAGAAGATCTCAGATTTTAGGTCAGTCTCAGAAACTCAGCAAGACCCTCAGGAACTTAGCAAGTCCTGTTTCAAAATAAAAGCCAGGCATTGTGGTGCATGCCTGTTATCCCAGTACTTGGGAGGCTGAGACAGGAGATCATAGGTTTGCAGCCATCCTCAGTACCTCTGTGAGACTCTCAGCAACTTAGTGAGACCCTGTTTCAAAATAAAGCTGGGAGTGTATCTTGGAGGTAGAATGCCCCTGGATTCAATCCCTAGTATGAAATGGTGATAGATAGATAGATAGATAGACAGATAGATAGATAGATAGATAGACCGATAGATAGATTAGATAGATAGATTAGATAGATAGGCTGGGGAGCCAGGTGTCGTGGTGGTACACGCCTGTTATCCCAGTACTCAATCACAGGTTTGAGACCAGCTTTAGCAACTTAGTGAGACTCTGTTTCAAAAAAAAAAAAAAGGAAGCCAGCCTCAGCAACTTAGCAAGATCTTGTTTCCAAATAAAAATAAAATAGTGCTGGGGGTGTAGCTTGGAGGTAGAATGCCCTTGGGTTCAAACTCCAGTGCCAAAATAAATAAATACATAAATAGGGCTAGGGTGTAACTCAGTGGCAAAGTAACCCTGGGCTCAATCCCCAGTACTGCATACACACAAACCAGGATTCAGGGATCTCCCTGGGGAAAATGGGACCTCATCCCTGGAGTGGCAAGACAGAGCTGGCGAGCCGGGAGGCGGGGGCCAGAAGCATAGCTCGCTCCATCCAGCCAGGCTGGCCTGCCCGTCCACTTAGCTCCCCGAGGCCATGCTGGATACTGGGTACTCAAGAGGGAATCCAGTGGGCAGGAATGTTGACCTTCAACAGGTGGATTCCACTCTAAACTAGTCATGTTTATTTAAAATTTTGGTACTGGAAATTGAACCAAGGGGCATTCTATCTCCAAAGACACACCCCCAGTCCTGTTTTACTTTTTATTTTGAAACAGGGTCTCGCTAAGTTGCTGAGGGTCTTCCTAAGTTGCTGAGGCTGGCCTCAAACCTGCCATCCTCCTGTCTCAGCCTCCTAAGTGCTGGGGTTACAGGTGTGCACCACCACACCTGGCTCCCTACTTTGATGGGGAGGTGGACCAAGTTGGTTCTGGCACAGCAGTCCTAGCGGTACCTTGGGCCACTGAGACAGAGGGGAGAAGCCAGGGTGGCGGGACAGAGTAGTTGCAAGGGGAACAACCAAGGAAAGTCTCTGCATGCAACATTTCCTGCGGGACTTCTCAGAGCCTTCATTTTCTGAAGTTTACCATGACTTCCAAAGGAAGCAGCAGTGGTTCCCAAACTGCCCTGGGGTCACACAGGCTTCACTGCAGAGTGCCCAAGGAATGTCCCTGTCCCCAAGGCCACAGCTGGCAAATAGCCACTCAGGCATCCTGGGCACCAGAGCGTGCCCGTGGCCCCAGGCAGAAGTGGGAAGGCGTGACACCCCACTTCAGGGGGGCCACCCATTAATTAATTAGACCCAATGTATAATGCATGCCACCTTGGGTATATTAATAGCACATTTCTATGGCGTATTGTGGATAGTATACTTTCTTGTCCGACGCCTCACAAATAATTCACAGCCCTGCTCCTCCCGGCTGCCAGGAGAAGCTGGCCAGGGCTGCGGCTGGGCGCGCGGGTTGCTTCCAACAGCCAAATTTTACATTTCATTATAGATGGCTTTGCCGGGCACGTCGGTAACTTTTACATTTCCATCCACTTTATTATTAATGGCTTTCCTGAACTGTAGCAGCCCAGCGCCTCGCACAATGCGTTATAAATATTTGATCCCGCATCTATAGTCCGCCATTTATCATTTATAACGGGTTACAAAAACATTATAAAACATTTACCGCACATTTATAGATCATTTTCGGCTACCACGACGATGTGTTATAAATACATTATTAATCCTCCTCATGCCATTTATAGGAACCCCTTGTAATGGGCCCGGCCCTCCGCCCTCCCGGTAAACAGAGCGTGGGGGCTGGTGTGGGGGTCGTCAGGTGACAGGACCGGGCAGATGGAAGAAACCCAGCCTGCTTCAATTGCTGTGTGTCTTTGGCCAAATCATAGAACCTCTCTGGTCTATGATGACCGGCACCAGTGCTGAGCACGTCCTGTGTCAGACACTGTTCACACGGGCCTCACGGCTATCCTGAGGCTCAGGCATTGTTTTTATGCTCATTTTACAGCTACAGAAACATGCTGGGGGGCGGAGGGCTTGCCGGAGACCACAACCTAGAAGGGAGGAACTGGGGAGAAGCTTGTGCCCTTTCCTATCCCGTCCCCCCTTGGCTCTGACCTGGCTGATCCTCAGCTCCCGCAGCTACGCCGTCCCTCCACCCCCGGAGGCCTCCAGCTAGAACTCTGAGGCCCATGGGCCCCTGTGCATGCCAGCCAGGGACGAAGGGGGCCTGCGGGGTCCCGGGAGCCCCTCTGCCCCAGCTCAGGCTCCTAGGGCCTACGTCTCCAGGGGTGGTGGCACCAGCAGACCCCGAGGTGCAGGCCGGCCCCTCCATTAGAGTGGTCAGTGGGCCCCGGGCTCTGAGGCAAAGCTCTTGCCCTGAAACCAGCTCCTCTCCATGTGTGGACAGGGGGCCGAACCTTGTCCATTTGGAGGGGGTGACCCCTCCCGGGCTCCCTGCCCGCTCTGGACCCTGGTCTCCTGATCTGGAGCGGCTGGAACCAGACCACTCGCTGACTGACGCCCAAAGAGCCCCTCCATGTGCCAGGCCCACCCCATCTTTGCCATGCCCTGCAGCCCCACCCTGCGCCCCCTGCCCCAGTCCCAACTGCAGGCCAGGAGAGCACCAGACAGGAAGAGCAGGCTTGCGGGCCCACACCCTCACCCAGGTGACAGCCAGCAAGAGCCCTGCGCTCCCAGCTGCAAGCTGATGAGAAGGCCCTGCCTGGAGAACTCCTATTCATCTCTCAAGACCCACGCAGTGTGCTGCTTCCTCTGAATATCGCTCCAGGGGTGGGGCCTGGCACAGGGAGGTGCCCTTTTGGTTACTGTGAGGGGTTTTAAGGCTCCTAGTTGGGCCTGCCTGTCCTCCCCAGAGCTTCCCAGCAGGTCCCCTCCAGGGAGGGCAGGGGCTTGGGTCTCCGGAGGCCTCCAGAATACTTTGGAGAGACCTGAAATGACCCCCAATCTGACGGGTCTGAGCTCTTCTCAGCAAGGAAGTGGAGAGGCAGTGTGGGTCCCAGGGTCTCTGAGCCTCCACCTTTGAGGGACCACTGGCCCCCCAGGGTGAGTGTGGGAGAGACCAGTGGGTGAGGGAAGCCCCGGCCAGCTGTCCACACCTTGGTCTCTGCCTGGCCTGTTTGAAGGTAAGGTACTTCCTACTCAGGACTGAAAATGAAACCCAGAGGCCTGCTCTGAGGTTTTGAGGCAACAGGTGAGCTGTCACCATGGCGATGCCTCACCTGCCCCACCTTTGGAGGAAGCCAAGAGATTTAGCCAGAGGCCACAGGGAGGGGCCTGCTTTAACCGCTGCCCTTTGGCCCCGCTTGGACTCAGCTCAGCACCCGCTGGCCTCCTTCCTCAGAATGGAGGGGTCTGCAGGGCCTGGGGCAGGACCCCAGGGGCCCCCGTGCCACCAGCTCCACCGGTCTCCCCGTGAGGGGTGCTCATGACCACCGCATCAGACACCCCTGCTTGAATCCACTCAAAGACTTGTCTGTGCGGCCTCAAGTCTTCCCTCAGTGCCCAGCTCGGACCACGGAGTCGGCTGTGACACATGTCTGGGCACCCTGCACCTCCCGAGTTGGGGACTGCTCTGGACCATCCTCCAGGGTGGTTGCAGCCCTTGGCCTGGTGTGTGAGTGCCAGGTGCCCTGTCAGTTCCCTGAGCACTGTGACTGGGCACTGCCAAGTCCCTGGGCAGCCTGGTGGCAGCAGCCTGGCATGGCAGACCATCTCTGGCACACCGAGGGTGTCCTTGCTACACACACACACACACACACCACGGCAGGTCACGCCCACCTGCCACCTGGCACCAGGTACTTCACATGGGATGTCTTGGCTCAACCTGTCAGGCGGGTGTGGGTGCAGCCCCTTATCATGAGAGGGAAGCCGAGGCACTAGAGACCCCCTCAGGCTCCTACCTGCCCCATGCCCTGCTCTTCCCCATGCCTGGGTGCCATGGGCTGCTCTGAGCCATGCAGCGGCCTCCGTGGAGGGACTGGGCTCCAACTTGTGGCAGCACTACACACGGCCTCTGTGCCCCTTGGCCTTCCTGCCTCCCAGCCCAGGCTCAGACCTCATTTCCCCTCACCTCTCGGTGGCCCCAGGCCCTTATAGCAGCCACAAGTCCTGCTGTGCAGCCAGACCTGCACCACCTGCCCGCCCAGTGTGTAGTGACAAGCTGAGAACACAGGGGCCCAAGAGGCACCAGACCTGAGGTGCAGGGGGCCTTCCTGGAGGCGGTGGCATGGGAGGGGAGGTGGAGTTTGGCTTTAGAGGCAACATGGCTGGGGGGGGGGGTGCTGAGCTGGTGGAGGATGGGTGGATCTGGAAGGTTCTGTCCGGGTGGCACTCTTGGTACACCTGAGCCACACTCTGGACTGAGGGGCAAAGGCCCAGGATCAGGCTGTAGTTAAAGTCTGGGTGCAGGAGATACAGCAGGCTCTGTGATCACACTGCCAGATGGAGCAGGCCGGGCCTCGGCTGATCCTGTGTGCCTGTCCTGGGACCAGGGAACACAGGGGCAACGTGAGACTCTCGGCCGCTCAGTCACACACAGCATCCGACTGCCAACCCACTGCACACCTCACACACACACACACACACACAGACGGACAGATGGGCGCGCACACGCACCAGGACCAGGAGGCATCCTCATACCCGCCGGCTCACCAGCCCCAGCCTCGGCACAAGCCACCAGGCCTTGAGCCCAGCTCACCAGCCCACCACCCCAGGCCCCATCTCTCAAGCCAGGGACCATCCTGCCCTCACGCTGGTGACCTGGAGCCGCCCCTGCCTTCCTGAGTCCGTTTCCTGTGTGTGCGACACACGGGTCACCTGGGGCTGGAGCCCCGTGTGGGTCTGCTGTGTCTGCGGCAGCAGTCAATTCCTGAACACCCACTTTGCGCCAGCTGGGCCACAGCAGCACCAGTGGCTCCTCGGCCACCTTTTCCTGACCCATCCCCGCTGCTGCCTGAGGAGCATGGAGTCTGTGCCCCAAGCTAGGAGAGGGATGGCTCAAGATGGACAAGGGCCAGGAGGCCACTGCTCAGGGTGCGCCCAGCCTCAGAACTTCCTCGTCTGGTCTGGACAATGGCTGCCCAAACAGAAGCCCAGGATTCCTGCGTCTGTCCTGGTACCTTGCTGCTGCTGAGGGCTGCCACTCCCCTTGCACACCTATGGCCTTGGGAGGGTACAGTGCCTTAGGCACCAGTGTGACAGCTCTCCCCCACTGCCACATCCCCACCACCTCCTCAAACTTAGCCATAGGAATGTGCCACAGTCCTGTTAGGTGGCTTGAGTTCTGGGGTGGTGGTGGCAAGCACGCATGCCAAGGCCTGTTACTCAAGCCCAGGGCCGGGCAGGTGGTGGTGTGCAAGATGACATCATGCAAAGGGGTCCTTTGGATGTGGCACTCCACAGGTGCCAGACTCAGGGCCCCTCCTTGACAGAAGAGGCACAGCTGACCTCTGCTGTGTGGTGTGGGACCCCTTCCTTCCTCTGGTCTACTTTGTGCAGTGGGAGTAGGGCTAGTAGTCCAACCCAGGAGCAGCTATGCCAGCTCAGGGGTCCCTGGCCTGGGCCCACAAGCACAGGATGCAGGGTACAGAGGCCAGAAAAGCCGAGAACTAGCACACATCGGAAGGGCCCTAGGGCTCAAGGGCAGCGCGTGGGCATGGCAGGGAGGACAGAGAACTGCAATGCCGGGACAGCAGGGCTGGAAGCAGAGCTATGGGGAGCGAGAAGGGAACTCCCAGCATCAGGCCCAGGCAGCTACTCCCCAGTCCATACCTTTGGACACAGACCAGCTCCCACACCAGGCAGGTGCAGGCAGAGGGCAAGGTGGGAAGACAGCTAGGCACAATGGATGTGCAGGTCACTCGGGGCCTCTGGCCAACAGTGGAGGATCCTGCCCCTACCTTCAGGACCCCCCAAACCCAGGAACCTCAGGAGACTCCAGAGGCTAGCAGGCAGGCACAGTAGAGGCTGGCCCAAGGTGCGTGGAAAGGTGGACATAGGCAGGCATGTCAGACCTGACGAAATACATCTGTCCAGGGGCATCTGGAGGCCTGGGCACCTGGGGAACCTCTGGCCTCAAAGTCACCGGCCTTGCAGAGGCCATGGCTGGCTTCTTGGCTACTGCGCCCCCTGGTGGCCTTAGACAGCACCACAGAGCAGGAGCTGGGCAGACAGGACCCTGGCTGGGCAGTGCTGGCCTCCAACCTGCACTAGTACTGGGGGGGGAGGGGGAGGAAGCCTTGGGCTGGGGGACATCTCCTCTGAGCTAGTAAGGCCTCTGGCTGCTGAGAGGACAGAAGGGAATGGACAGCTTTGATCCTAACTCAAAGAGAAGACTGGCTGGGAGAAAGGCCAGGTGCAGCCCTGCAACAAGGGGCCCACCTGTGCCCCCACATCAGACCCGCAACTCCACCCCAGGGACACTCGCTGGCCCTCAGCTCCTGAGTCTGCTGTCACCCCTCCAGGGGACTGTAATGGCACAGTTCCCCACAGGCGAGGCTCAGGGCCCTGTGGTCCTTCTGGGGTGAGGGAGGAGGCTGCTGGCTGCCTTAGCCGCCTGTGCAGAGGCTGCACCAGAGAACAGAGGTTGTGACCAGTGTGGAGAGCCCAGCAGGCAGGCAGGGTTCCCTGACCGCCAAACACCCCCAGGAACAGGCTGGTCCATGAGGACAGGACCAGGGCCCAACCTTGCTCTCCAGCTCCCAGAAACCCACCCGACACCCTGGTGTTTCAGGAGTGGTAGGGCCCCAGGCTCGCCCCAGCTAGAGGGCGACACAGGACACCAGTGGGCACACAGCAATTCACAATGTTTCATTCAAAACCAGTCCTCGCTGTGCTCTCCGGGTCGCCAGGCTCTGCGGGAGCTGGGTCAGGTCCCCTGTGGCTCTGCAGGGCCTTGGAGGACGTCCCAAACTCCAGCTGCCAGCCCAGGAGTCTGCTTCCTGCTCCTGCCCAGCATCTGCCCAACCTCAGGGCAGCTTCCAATGAGACCACCAGGGAGCAGGACTCTGGGCTTGGTCTCTGGGTGCTGAGGTTGGTAGAAAGGGTGTCTCATCACCAGTTCACATCACCGCCTCCATGTGCAGGATCTTTAGGGCCTCAGAGATCTGGGCACTGGTGTCCATCTGGCCATACATGCCCACCAAGAAGGCCCGGTGCAGCAGCACGGCTGCGTGTTCTGCAGAAGAGAGACAGTCAGGCCACTGTAGGAAGGCCAGGGCTTTCCACAGCGCCGATGCTGGGGCAGGATGACGCACCTTGGCAGAGTAGGGTGTACTCAGGCAGGTTCCTGAGGGCTGTCTGCACCACCTCGAAGTCCCGGCTGCCCAGGCAGTACATGAAGGTAGGCAGGAAGTCGGCTGCAATGCTGCAACAGGCACACTCAAGTGGGCACCTCCCCGGGGCCCAGGACCTACAGGAGCCCAGAGTCTGCCTGGAGCCCCATAGCCAGGCCCCAGGTGACAGAGAGTTGAACTGCCCAGAAGCCTGGTCCAGCCACCAGGCAGGCCAAGCTATGACCCTGGCAATGGCTTTATTCTGCAGAGGCATGGAGGGCTGGGTTGGCAGGGGCAGTGGCACGGCTAGGCTTACCTGGGGTTGTTCTGGATGGAGCGCAGCGCCAGGCTGAAGGCCAGGTTGCGGCAGGACTCCTCAGCTGAGCTCATCAGCCGCTGTAGGTTGGTCTGCTCAGAGGTGGGGCACAGGGTTATCTGAAGGATCCCTGTCCAGGGCTCACACCCTCAGGCCTCAGGCTCGGAAGAGTGGTGACGTGGCGGGGACTGTTCCCCAGGCTCCCACAGCAGGCAGGTCCAGCCCCCAGCAGAGGGTGGGCCTACCTTAGCCACCTGCTTCATGCTAAGCGTCTAGGGCAGGGCCCCAGCCGGCCCTATCGGGGCTCAAGCAACAGTGTGGCCTGGACCCCCCCCCAGCCCTGCCAATGCCCCCAGCCCCACTCACTGAGAAAAAGCCCAGGATCTCAGGTCTCCGCCGGGACATCTCGTCTATGTCACTCAGAGCCTCCATCAGATCTAAGAGGGGCAAGAGAGAAAGGCCACAAGGAAGGGTGGGTGAGGACCAGGGAGGACCTCCTTCCTTCTCACCCTAAGGAACCCAGAGGCAGGAGGGGACAAGTCCCCACTCCCCTCAAGTCCCCTGGGAAACCCTAAGGTACATGCTAGAGATCTGAGCATGTGCACACTCTGTACTGCGGTCCCCGGGACTCCGCACCCTGCTGGCCATTTAACCTCCATGCTGGTCCAGGCTCTATGCCCACCCCCACCTCCAGCCCCTCCTTGGTTCTCCTTCTAAAACTCCAGCTATCCTGCCAGCCTTGCCCAACAGGCCTTCCTTTCTGAACGACCCCCAACATTTCATGGGCCAACATTTTGCTTTGTCGGAAGCTGCGTGCCCCAGTAAAGCCAGCGAGTAGAGCAGCTCCTCAGGGGGCTCAGGGCACCTAAGGGCAGCATGGGAATAGCTGGTCCTACTCACCCTCGACAGTCTGGCCCCGGGAAAGCCTCTTCATGTGCGGGGCCATATCAGCCGCAGTCAGGGGGATGGAGAGGGACACGCTGACCAGCGGCAGGGAGCCAGCCGAGCACTCATCTAGAAGAGGGGTGCGACTGCTTGAGGAGAGCAGGACAGGCCGAGGCGAGGCCAGGCCAGCCCCACGTCCTTCCCCAGACCAACCAGCCAGTCCCTGGGGCCAACCAAGGAGCCTGGCACACAGCAGGGCACCAGAACCTGCTGGGAGCTGCCTCTGGAGACTCAGGACTCCCGTTTCCTCACGCAGCCCATAGCCCAGCCCGACCAGAGAGAACATTTGCTCTCTCCTCTCCCCAGGAGGCACTGCCAGGGCAGGAGCTGTCCCCACTGCAGCCCACGGTCTGGTGCTACATGGGGTATATGCTGCATCAAGATGTCTGCATAGCTGGGGATGGTGGTGCACGCCTGCAATCCCAGTACTTAGAGGAGATTTGGGACAGGAGGACTGCAGGTTCAAGGCCAGTCTCAGTAACTTAGCAAGGCCCTAGGCAACAATTTAATGAGACCCTGTTTCAAACTAAAACAAAACAAAACAAAACAAAAACACCCTTGGGTTCATTCCCCAGTATCACAAAACAACAAACAGGTGTCTATGTACCTCTGTGCTACGGGTGGCAATCTGAGAGGCAAACTGAAAACAATCTGGCAATCAGGGCCTGTGGGAGTCCTCAGCCACCTCCCTCATCCACCACCTGCCTGTGATGCCAGCATAGGACGGCCCTGCCACAGCACGTCACCAGCACAAAGGCAAGGCCACAGGTGGAGACAGCATGAGCAGGGCACGGAGGACAAGCCCAGGCCTTCAGGAAGGTGATGTCTAGACAAGAGTGGTGGGGACTTGGCAACGTCCCCTAGGGCACTTGGTCAGGCAGGCTGGCCACAGCACCTGCTGCACTTCACACATGCAACAGATGAGATCCCAGGGCTCATGATCCCCACGGGGACACCCTGGATGACCCAGGGCTGGCCAGAACCCAACAGTACTCGCCTGCAGCCCACCAAGGTCCAGCCGCCCCACTCACCTTCACCCTCCTCATCCAGACCTCTATCAGCCCTGCCGTCCCGGCTGGGGAGGCTGAGCCCCGCAAGGAGTGACTTCAGCATCACCAGGTCACTGTTGTCAAAGGACAGGTCGCTGCGGGGAGAACACAGTTTTGCCTTGGTGGAGACGCGGCAGGTGGAAGGCTGGGTGGGCAGGAGAGGGCAAGAGGCTGGGTGCTGTGAGCGGGGTCTCAGGAGGAGCACGTGGGAAGGCCATGTGTGTGGAGCCAGAGAGCTGCAAGAGTGTCAGCTCAGACAGCTCCTGTATAACGCGGGACATCGACCGCCATGGAACCGTCCTTCACTCTCCCAATCCCAGAGTCCCACCTCCCTGACCCGTCCTTGGTGTCACCCTCGCCAGCCCTCTGGGGCACTCACTGGAGGGGATCCGCGTGCTTCTGCAGGAAGGCAACAGCTGCTGGGGCATTGCAGGTGATGTACGAGTGGACAAACTGCAGGAACTTGCTGATGAAAGGGGCCAGGTGTCGGGAGGACTTCCGGTAGTTCTGCAGAGGAGCAGTGCTCAGAACCCTCAGTTTCCATGACCTCAACACATCCCCACCTACCCCACTGCCCATGGTGAAGGCAGGGAGATCCAGCCTTCGTCTTTCAAGAGCTTGTGGTGCAGAACACAGATGCCTTGCTCAGAACCAGATGAGAGGAGTTATGGGTTTGGCCCAACATAAAAGACAGAGCTGGCACCCAGGGCCTGGGAGGCCTGAGCTGGGCTTCTAAAGAACATGGGGCCCCCAGGCCTGTGAGAAAAGCACCAGTCCTGCTTAGAAAAGACTGGGCCTGGCCTGGGCACAGAAGGGAGATAGGCCAAGTTGGGAGAACCGAGACTGTCTGGGTGGGCAGGGTCCTCACAGGAAGTGGCAGCTGAGGGATCAAAGGAAGGCAGACCCCATCCCACGACCTACCAAGAGCAGCCGGATGAAGGAGAGCAGGCAGTCCCACAGCGCCCCCTGGTGATGGCTCTGGAAAACCCGCGGCTGCAGCAGCTCCAGGATGCCCAGTACATGCAGGAAGAAGGTGAGGTGATTCTGCTGCCGGAATTCCTGGAAGTTGAGGTGCGTGCGGCCATGCAGGAGAGCAGCAATCATGGGCAGGTGCCTGAGGGTGGAAGGAGAAGGGCCTCTGTACTCACTCCTCCACCTGGAGCCAGGTGTGTTCCTACCCCAGAGCCCTGACCAATACCTCGACCCCATTCCCCACTAGACCCAACCCTGCACTGAGATGGTGGCAAACCAGCTTGGCTTCCTGGCTCTCCTGGTGTTTACACCACCTGGAGGGAACACTCAGAGGCCTGCTAACGTGCAGGAGGCCAGGATTGCACCCTGACAAAGTCCTGGTAATACTGTCAGGGAACAGCTTGGAGGAGGTCTAGGCCCCTTCGCTAGCCCACCTAGCACAGGTGTGAGAAAGCGAGTCACCTGGTCTGCCCCTGAGACCTGGCTCCTCCAAGGCTGAGCCACAGGACAATGGCCTTGATGCTGGCTACTGGGGCTGGGGCCAGGGTTGTGGCTGCCATACACCAGCTCTTAGCTGCAGACTGCAGACTTTTTTTTTTTTTTTGCGGTACTGGGGATTGAACTCAGGGGCATTCTACCTCCCAGCTATACCCTGAGCCCTATTTTTTATTCTTTATTTTGAAACAGAGTCTCCCTAAGTTGCGGAGGGCTGAAGCTGGCTGTGAACCCTGATCCTCCAGTCTTAGCCTCCCAAATGCTGGGATTACAAGCGTGTGCCACCACGCCCGGCTAGCTGCAGACTTTCTAACACTCATGTCTGCGGTGGGGAAGGCCTGGAACACCACCGCAGGACCAGCTTCAGTTCAGGAGTAGGAAGGGTAAGGCCATGTTCTCCCCGTGAAATTTCCCAGACTCCAGGCGCCTCTCCCTCAGGCTGCAGATGGACAAGTCGAGCAGTACCTGAGCAACAAGATGGGATGGGCCACGGCCAGCTTCCGACAGGCCATGTTGGCATCAGCCACTCGGCTCTCAGATGACCGAGAGTCGCTGGTGTCAGCGAGGAGGGTGATGAATCGGTGAACCAGCCCGTCCAGCTGAGGGAAAAAGGAGGCCTGAGGCTCAGGAGGTGGGATGCAGCTGCTTGGAGACCCGTGCGAATCCTCGAGGCAGCTTTCACAGCCTCACGGCGGAAACATCCCAACCACCCTCAGGAGAAGGGAAACGCCAGGTCTACCCCTACGGCAGCTGCCACTGAGAGAGGAGGGAAAAGACTGTCCATGGTCTCGACATAGCCACTCAGAATCAAGCTGAAGGACTCCAACGAGCAAGAGCACATGCTATGACTGCCCTGGCACAACACTGCCAGGATGGAAGGAAGGGGGGGGAACTCTGAGGACACTCTGGGGTACTGGGCTGTTCCCCATCCTGATGGCAGCAAGGACCTCACAGTGCACACGCATCACATGCCACATACATCTGCAACTTCCCGTCAGTCACACCTGAGTAAAATGGGGGAAAGAGCAGGCAGATCGCAGCCCAGGAGACTGCTTGAGGACAGACAGGGCTGGGACCAGGAGGCCGGGCCAGGCGCTGCCCTCAGGTGAGGTGGAAGAGGAGGTCAGGCAGGGCAGCTACTCATACCACCACTACCCCATTCCCTACTTTGGGATTCTACTTCAAAGCAAGTCACAGGACTGCTCGGGGAAGCAGGTGTCAGGGCCTCCTGGGACAGGCAGGGAGCAGGAAGTGCTGCTCACCTTGCAGATGCTGCTCCCGGTGGCCGCTCCGCCATGCAGCAGGACCTCGGGCATTGGCACACGGATCTCTGGCCGCTGCAAGTAGAGCTGCATGAGCAGGTCTTGGCAGCGCTTGCCCAGCACACTGCGAGAGATCAGAAGGAGGTTCACTGGGGTGGACGGGGATGGGGGCTAGGGATCACCAGGCCTGGTCATGTCCACGTGAGCAGTGGTGGACAGGGGGAGGGGGGCTGAGCCCTGGCCTGAGCCATGATTTATTCCAAATGAGAGCAACCGCCCCCCTGCAGGGGCACACTGAGGCCCCAAGCACCTGTCCCCCCACTGCTGGATGCAGCTGGTCAGGTACTCCGTCACTTTTCTGATACTCTCGTCGTTGCCATGGCAGCAGCTGAGCAGCAGGGGCAGCCGGGTCTGAATGAGGGTGCAAGCAGCGGCATCCCCGTCCTGGCTCCTGGTCTCCGCCTCGGACAGGATGAGCTCCACCAGGCTGATGAGCTCTGGAGCCTGGACTCGGAGCACCAGCTCCTCCCGCCGCTTCTGCAACAAGCACCCACCAGTCGGCCCAGGGATGTGCCCCCCACCCCAACCCACAGGAACCCGGCCACCCTCCCAAGACCTGCCTGCGGGGTGCGCTGGTCCCTTCCCTGCCAGATCCGAGGAACGTGGATGCAGGCCCAGAGGAAATCCAAAGAGGCAGAAGGGTCAAACCTGGGAGGAAGAAGGCATTCCAGCTGAAGCATAGCTCAGGTTCTGAGCATGGGGAGAAACAAATCAAAGAGGGGGAGCCCTCTGTGAATTCATCGTGGCTCTCTAGTTGGGGGACAGTTGGCCAGAGGATGTGGGCTCCCCTGACCCTCTCCTGCGTCCGTGGGCTAGGCACTCAACTGTATACCCCACAGAGGAACTTCAGCTCCCTCAGGCTTGTGGAGGGTGCTGGTGGGAGGGGCTTAGTGCTATGTAGTGGTACCCCTCAGGGCTTTTTTTTTTTTTTTTTTTTTTGCGGTACTGGGGATTGAACTCAGGGGCATTCTACCTCCAAGATATACCCCCAGCCCTATTTTTTATTCTTCTTTATTTTGAAACCGGGTCTCACTAAGTTGCGGAGTGCCTCACTAGGTAGCTGAGGCTGGCGGCGAACCTGGATCCTCCGGTCTCAGCCTCCCAAATGCTGGGATTACAAGTGTGCGCCACCACGCCCGGCTCCCCTCAGGGCTTTTCATACCCCCTGTGGTATCCCTGCAGCAAAGCACGGACAAGTAACGCTGGACTCCTGACAGATGGAGGATATGGCCCAAGGGAGAGACCTGAGGACTAGCCTGCCCACACTCTGGGTGAGGGCTAGGCAGCCACGGAGCCTGCTGTGGTGAGGAACAGGTGGGGAGGAGATGGCCCTGGGGCTCTCAGTGCTGGAGCAGCTCAAGTACATCTGCCTGAAGCAGGAGGGAGGTACAGATGCCAGGACTGAGCTGACAGCTCCCAGTGCAGAAACAGGAGCCCCACAGCCACCACGCCGGGCCTGTGTTAAGGCTGAGGGGGCTGCCCGGCAGGCATAAGGCCAAGGCAGAGGGGCCTTACCTCTGCTCCCGGCTCTTGCCCAGCAGGACTCGGATGCACTGGTGCAGTGTGGACCAGTTGGACTGGTGTGTGAAGAGCGCCAGGAGGTAGGGGCGGAAGGATGGTGCCTGGGCGCCAACATGACCTTTTCCCTAGGGAAGGAGGAGGCTGGGATGGACCCATAGGGCTGAGGGACAAGCCACTCTGATAATTCCTTATGAGTCCCTGGGAAGCAGAGGCGCGGGGGACATTTCCAGTAAGACTTGAAGGATGTCCCAGGAGGCAGCCCTGAGCTGCCTTGCCCTGGCTCCCAGGAGCTCAGCAGATCCAATGGTGAGGCAGGCAGGGCAAGGAGCAGGGACAAGGACATGAAGCATGGCTGCTCCTGCTGGAGCCCACAGCACGGGGCCAACCACACCAGTGCCTCACTCTCCCAGGCAGGAGGGCACCACAGAGCAGAGGTGCCAGAGTCCTGTCCCTCTCCCCGTTCTGCTGACCACAGCCCCTCTGTTCTCCTCTGGGGAGACCTGGGCCATTGGTCTACAGGGCTGTTCCCACCCACCTGTCCCTATAACCTGATCTGGCCACCAGCATTAGCCTCAAGGGGATGAGACCTAGTCTGGGCCAAGAGGGTCAGGCTAGGACTCTGACCCCATCCCCACCTGGGGCTAGGTGGACATGAGGTCTTAGAGCGTAGGGCTGCTGGTGGCTCCCACATGAACTCCCCATGAAGATCAGGGAGCCCAGGTGCCCTCTGCCCTGGGGCTGGCCCCAGTCACCTTTCTCCTGGAGAAGAGCAGCCTCCTCTGCAGGTCGGGGCAGCTGCTGACCACCTCAGGATCCAGCATCTCCAGCCAGTCCACCAGCAGCCCTGATGAGGGACCCAGCCACACGGCCTCCAGGCTGTGGGGAGGGAGGGACTCAGGGAAGGGCCCACAAGGGCCACCCACCCTGCTGGTCATGGCTCCCAGCTCACCTGACGCCATCTCCATCCTGCTTGCTGGGGGCTGGGGGCTCCTCGTCCTGCAGCAGGGAGCTCACCACCACGATGGCCTTGGAGGCTGGGCTCGGGCCGGTGGCACCCGTGGTAGCCGAGAAGAGCGCTGTCAGCAGCTCCTCCAAGTGGGGGGACCTTACCTCAATGAGACCCTGAAGAACTGCACAAGGGACAGGGCATCTGTCACCCGGGTGAGCGAGTGTGAGCAGGTGCCAGCAGCAGAGCCAGGCGGGCCAAGAGCAGGTGGGGGACTTCCCAGGACAGGGTGCTCCTGTTGCCAAGAGGCCCCACCTAGGGCACCTGGGAGGGGACCTCTGTGGGCACCTCTCAGGGAGGGTGCTGAGTGGTCACTGCCGGTCCCCCACTGGGCAGCAAGGGGAGCCTGCCTCCAGGCCAGGACGGTACCTTTGCTGACGAGCTCCGGCTCCACACTGTACTTCTCCCCAGACTTCAGGGTGACGATGATGGCCCGCACAGTGGAGCTGATCACCTCCGAGTCGCGACGGAAGCTCAGGGCCTCAGCCAGGTGCAGGAGCCCACCTCGCACTGTGGGAGAGTCCGTGTGACCACCGTGTGGGTGCTGGCTCCAGTCCTTGCTCTTTCCAGTGCCCCTCTAGGCATGCGGGCGCTGTCCTCCATGAAGGAACCACACCACTCCCCAGTGGCACGGCCGAGCCCTGGCCACCTACACGACCGAGCCCGGGCCACCTACACCCCTCTGGCCCTCACCATCGCTGATCCTGCGTCTCGCTGAGTACTGGGTGGCAAACAGTTTGAGCTGGGCCTGGAGGGGCCCCTCCTCCACAGCAGGACTGTCCAGCCACTGCAGGATCTGCATGAGCACTTTGAGGAAGAGTGAGGAGAAGCCAGTGTCCTGGGGTACACAGCGCTGTGGGGACAAGCAGCAGCATGTGGGCTACACTGACCCAGGGACAGCAAAAGCCCTGCATGGGGCGGAGCCAGGAACCCAGGAACCAGAAGTCCAAAGAAGAGGTGGTGAGGCTGGGCCCAGGGTGGAGCCCACAGGGGTCAATTCCCTGCAGCCAGCCCAACATCATCCGATTTGCCATTAAAAATAGTGCAAGCTGGGCGTGGTGCTCGCTTGTAATCCCAGCATTCGGGAGGCTGAGACCGGAGGATCCAGGTTCGCAGCCAGCCTCAGCTACCTAGTGAGGCACTCCTCAACTTAGTGAGACCCGGTTTCAAAATAAAGAATAAAAAATAGGGCTGGGGGTGCAGCTCAGAGGTAGAATGCCCCTGAGTTCAATCCCTAGTACTGCAAAAAAAAAAAAAAAAAAAAAATAGTGCATCCAACCAGGCTTGGTGGCATGTGCCTGCAATCCCAGTGCTTAGGAGCCTAAGACAAGAGGATTGCAGGTTTAAGGCCAGTCTTAGCAACTTAGGGAGACCCCCAGCATCCTAGTAAAATAGGGCCAGGGGTATAGGTCAGAGGTAGAATGCCCCAGGTTCAATCCAGTATTAAAAAAAAAAAAAGCTGGGCGCGGTGGTGCACGCTTATAATCCCAGTACTTGGGAGGCTGAAACTGGAGGATCCAGGTTAGCAGCCAGCCTCAGCAACTTTGTGAGGCTCTCCGCAACTTAGTGAGACCCTGTTTCCAAAATAAAGAAAAAAAAATAGGGCTGGGGGTATAGCTTGGAGGTAGAATGTCCCTGGGTTCAATCCCCAGTACCGCAATAAATAAATAAATAAATAAATAAATAAAGCACCAGTGTGTCCCCTCACATGCCAAGACAATCTGGCAGAGCTTTAAAGTCCCATAGCCAGCAAGGCACACTTCCACTAGCAATTTGTTTTCCTGTGGTTCAGGGGAAAGCATAAGATAAACACA
Organism: Graphiurus murinus; assembly: GCA_004027655.1. NCBI lineage: Eukaryota > Metazoa > Chordata > Mammalia > Rodentia > Gliridae > Graphiurus > Graphiurus murinus. The sequence continues at coordinate 74,008 of PVLC010003401.1, forward strand.
TGTGCACACAGGGACATGAATAAACAAGACACACCCACACGTGAAGGTGCGCACCCAAGGTGGGCCTGCAAGACCGCTACTGGAATGCACAGTGGATGCTACCATTCCTTCGCCTCCAGTAACAGAAGGTGGGGCCTCTGCCTCACTGGTGTGGGGCTTGCTTTCTGCACTTAGGAACTAGGAGCCAAGGTCCACTCAGGGCAGCCTCAAGAGGAGCTGGGGACGGCCTCAGGCCTCAGGGTGGACTTGGCTGATGCCCAGGGCTTCTGCCCACTTGTCCTGGGACATGAAACCCCCCCCCCACCACTGCACTGGCTCCTCTGCTAGAAGCACCAGCGCCTAGGTACCTGGTACTGGTAGAGCTGGCGCATCAGTGGACAGGAGAGGAAGTGGCTGCGATGCATGGCCATGGCCAAGGCGCCACCATGTGGAGAGCCCAGCAGGGTGGCCATGGCCTGCAGGAGGCGCACTGTGATGCCTGGCACCTCGGGATTCCCCTGGCGGATGCGGGCCAGCTCCTGGCCCAGGGCCTGCTGCAGCGCAAGGGCGAGAGGGCGGGGGCTGGAGCTCTGCCACCGTGGGTCAGGGCTCAGCGGGAAGATCTGGAACAAGAGGGACAAGTGTCAGGAGGAGCAACCCCTGCTATGCAACTCCCACCAAGCCCCTTGCTGGTCCATGTTCATCTGTGGCCTCAACTATGTGGACTGGGGCCTGCATGGGACCCCAACACCCCCAGGAACTTCCCCTAGAGGATAAAGGTGTTCAGAGCCTGCTGAGTAACCAAAAGGCTTTCCATCAGGAAGGAGAGGGATGGTGGGGCCTGCATAGGGACACAGCAGCGAGACCTCAGGTGAGCCCTGAAAACCTAGGTTTCTGCACACAGCAGATGGGGGCTTGAGCGCAGAGGGTCATGTGGGAATTCTGCGCAAGGCACCCCCCCACTTCCTTCGTGCAGGCCTGCACTCCAGAAATCCATCTGAGAGTGTGGGCGTGTGCACACAAGTGTATGTTAGGAGGGTACATGTGTCAATGTTACTGTGTGAGGGCACATGTGGGCAAGGACCCAAGCACCAAGGTGTCAGTACCTGCAGGAATATGCCTGCCAAGTCATCCTCAGGGCCAAGCACCCGGATCTGTGTCCCAGCTCGTGTCCGACCCTGGCCTGGAGGGTGCTCCGGGCTACTTTTTGGTTTTGGTGCCTCTGTGCTGTCTACAGAGAAATGGGAACCATCATGGGTTGAAAACTTTCTGACCATCTCCCAGCAGGGGACCCTTACAAACCAAGCCCAGTCCTGTCAGTGTCACCAGACACTGGGGCCTCACCAGAAAGAAGGGCTGACTCCCAGGCCCTAAGAGGGGCTGCACTCTCCAGATCCCCAGGCCCTAACCAGGCCTGCAGAGAGAATGGACCCGAAATAGGAACCCCATGCTGGCCAGAGGCCAGTGCCAACCAAGGAAGCAGCCAAGATCTGTGACCAGGAGCCTGGCATGGTGCTGTGGGCAGGGAGGGGCTGGTACCTCGTCGTGGGGGCAGGGAAGCTGTGAGCAGGGAGTGGAAGGTCTGGCCTCCGGAGGCGCCTCTCTCGTGCTGCACTTCGACCAGGTGAGCCATGTAATCTGCAAAACAGCAGCAGGGATAACAGCCAAGAGTGGACAGCAACAATCGCTTCCTTTCCCACAGAAACCTGGGCTCTCTCAGACAAATGTCCAGACAGTCCAGCAAGCTTCCCTTCAACTGCAGAAGTTGAGCACAGGATCTCCCAGCAAAGGACCAGTCAGCCTCCAGACTCCTTCAGCTCCCTCCAGCCCCGACACAACTCCCAAGGGGGTGTCTGGTGCCTGGGGCAGGGCCACTTATGCCACCCATGCCCTACCTATCTGTGGCTCCCCGACCCTTCGGTCACCCACATCGGGCCCCACAGGGCCTAGCTGGCTCCAGGGCATCTGGTCAGGACCTGCCAACCAACATGGGCTGCAGATGCTTACTCTTGTCCATGATGTTCTGCTCCAGGGTCTGAGGGTCATGGGCTACTGCTTGATCCAGGTACTGGAGGAGTTTGCTCATGCTGGACACAGGGATGCCGAAGGACTGGACAAACAGCAGCAGCTGCTGGGGCTCCAGGTCCTGCAGGGCTGTGGACAACCCCTCTCAGTGACCCTGGGCCTGCTGCAAAGCCCTGAGTCTGCCCTGTGTCCAGGCCCTCCCTGCCCTGCAGGGCACTTTGGAGGTACAGCCCAGGGACATTCAGAAAGACCAGATTATCTGGCTGATTGCAGAACAGCACAGAGCTTAGTGTTCCCTCAAAATGCACACAAGGCTGCCGGTGTAGTAGAGCACACTTGTAATCCCAGTACTTGGGAGGCTGAGACAGGAGGATCACAGGTTCAAAGACAGCCTCAGAAACTCAGTGAAGCCCTCCACACACAATGAGACCCTGTTTCGAAATAAAGAATAAAAAGCCGGGCGTGGTGGGGCACGCTTGTAATCCTGGTACTTGGGAGGATCCGGGTTCACGGCCAGCCTCAGCTACTTAGTGAGGCCCTCCACAACTTAGTGACACCCTGTTTCAAAATAAAGAATAAAAAATAGGATTGGGGGTGTAGCTTGGAGGTAGAATGCCTCTGGATTCTATCCCCAGTGCCACAAAAATAAATAAATAAATAAAAATAAAATAAAAAATAAAGAATAAAAATAGGGCATAGGGCTGGAGGTGTAGCTCAGAGGTAGAATGCCCTGGGGCTCAATCCCCAGTACTACAAAAACAAGACAAAACAAACTGGCTTTTTTCTTTTTTGTGCTTGGGATTGAATCCAGGGGTGTTCTACTTCCAAGCTACACCCCCAGTCCTATTTTATTTTTTATTTGGAAACAGAGTCTCACTAAGTTGCTGATAGCCTAAGTCACTGAGGCTGGCTGTAATTCTCCTGTCTCAGCCTCCCAAGTACTGGAATTATAGGCATGTGCCACCACGCCTGACCACGCCACTGCAGCTCTGCCCTAGCACAGTGGTGATGGCAACACCAGCGCTATCCAACCAACACTCCCCACGTTGACAAAAGTCCAGACTTCTCAGAGTGTGTCCTTCATTGGACTTCCTCAGCTAACCCTACCACTCACCAAAGCCCCCTCACCCTGCCCAAGGGCCAGCTGGACAGACCTGCACTGGCCAGGCCCTCATCCAATCCCTGCTGGGACCCTCCTCAACCCACTGCAGCTCCCCTGGACCCCACACATCCTTGAAGACACACCTTGGAGCCCCCTCTCCACCTATCCTCCTCCCCTCCAAATCCCTTCATCTTCAAAACCTGTATTTTCCCTTGATCCCTTTATCTAAAACCCAGGACTCATTCTGACTCCTGTGGGCAGGGCCAGCTCAGAGATGTACCAGGCCTTCTCCCAGAGCCAGCACAGTCTCTGGTGCAGCCAGTTCTCAGTAAGTACCTGCTGAACACAGATACCTGAGAGCCTCCCAGAGGTCTGAGAGGCCGCTGGAAAATGCCCATGCTTGTGGGCAGCCCAGGTCTCCCCTTTCTCCCGAGCCCAGCCTGGGCCATACCAGCATCCACCAAGCGAGGGACTTCTGAGCGGATCATGCGTAGCTTCAGCCAGTCGGGGAGCAGCAGCGCTTCCTCAGACGTGTCCACCAGGAAGGCGGTGGGCAGTGGCTTCTTCTCCGGAAACCAGATATCCAGCAGCTCATAGAACTCTCCATCACCAGCTTCAGGAGAGACACAGGTGAGCAACTTCTTCATCCAAGGGGCCCCAACCACAAGAAGGACCAAACAAAAAGGCTAGAACTCCAAGAACACCCACAGCAGCACAGTGGGGAAACAGAAGCATCCAGACTACCTTTTTTTCTTTTTTTGCAGTACTGAGAAATGGACCCAGGAGCATTCTACCTCTGAGCTACACCTCCAGCCCTATTTAATTTTTAAATTTTGAAACAGGGTCTCACTAAGTTGGCCAAGGCTGTCCTTGAATTTGTAATCTTCCTGTCTCAGCCTCTCAAGTACTGGGATTACAGGTGTGTGCTACCACACCTGGTTGGAACCAAGATTTTTGAATACAGAGAACTGTGTGCCAGACACTGGGTGTAAATTAGTTTACCCTTCCTACCTACTGTGGGGCAGGCAGCAGCATCCTTGTTTACCCTCATTCATACGAGTGGGAAATGCAGGCTCTACTAGAGGGAGCCACCTTCCTCAGTGGACTCATGCACCCACGGAGGCCTCCTGCCCTCTGGGTGCAAGCTGCCTGGCCCAGCTAGCTCCTTCTGACCTCAGCCTCCACCAGGCCAAGGGGAACCCAACAAGCCAGGGCAGTGTGAGGCCAGCCTTCTTCCCTGCTGCCCTTCCTGAGCGTGATACAGTGGCCATACTCTTGGGAAAAATGAAAACGTCACCCGCCTTCTGATGGCCACTGTTCCACATACCATGGGACCCCCAGCAGAGTCCCTTGCCCCTCCCGCTTCTCACAGACAAAAGGTAAGTAGTGGAGCAGTCACAGTAGCCAGGAAAGAAACGAAAAGGCTGATGGCCAAAGAGGGATCAGCCATGGGCTGTGGACGTGGCTAGCGAGTCCTCAGACCAGATGCCTGCTGGCTCACGGGGAGGACCTGGGCTTGTCGGGGCGGCCTAATGCTTGCGCCTCCACGTAGAGACACCTGGTCTCATTGGCTCAGTGTGAGGACAGGAGGTGCCATTGCTGTCCTCTGGGCCCTACAGGAGGACGTATGGCTGTGGTAGAGGGAACTGTGATGACCAGGCCCTTGCTTGGCACAGGTCTTTGTTTCAGCGGCTCGAGTTTACGAGGGGCTGTCACAGAGGACCTCATGTGCTTCCACAAGACACCATGATATCCTATGACAAGTGGGGAGAGTGGCATCATCTCCAGTTTATAAGAGAAGCTTCAGCCAAGTAACAAATGGGACCTGCCTACAGCATGGGTTCTGCCCATGCCACATGCTTCCTGCCTAGATGCAGAAAAGTTTGGAAGAAGAGAAGCCACTGGGTAGGAATGTGAACTACCTAGGTGAACTCCCCCCCCCCCCCCGCCCGCCAGCCCGGATGCTACTCACTTCGGGGTGGGCCCAGAGTCAGCAGGATGACCATGGCGTGAACCACGAGGATGTGCATGGTGGCGGTCTCCCCACTGGTCCAGCGCAGAAACACCTGATCCTGAGACTCCGACTGTGGGGAAAAGACAGGGAATGCAGAAGAGGGACTGGTGGCTCAGAGGGCTGGGGGCTGGGGCCGAGCGCCACCTTACCCAGCTGTAGACCTCCTCGCCTTCCTTGCTCTTGCGCATGCGCCGAACATAGCGGGAGAACACTGACAGCAGGGCGCCCAGCACAGCGTCAGAGGTGGCGCTGCAGGACAGCTTCGAGAAGAGGTGCGCCATGATGGTGGAGCGCTCCACAACGAGCCGGGCCACATCCTGAACAAGACAGGGGCTGTCAGAGGCTCCCAGGCTTCTGCCATAACTGGCCCCTGTGCACCACCAGACCAACGGCTGGGGCCAGGGTAGCCTTCCTGTAGGCTGGTCACAACACCGTGTGACACAGGGCACATCACATGCCCCTGCCCAGGAACACTACCATTGTCCCCGGCAATGCATTAGTGACAACGGCAAGGAGTGGAGCCCCTCAGTGCCTTAGGTCCTAGCTCCATTGGCAGCTGGCCACACTAGGGAATGGAGAGGTGACAAGGGCTTTCTCAGACCCTGGAGAGGATGTGGCACTCAAAAAGGACAATGACTTGGCCTTGAAAGTGACATCATGGCCCTGTGCCTGCCACAGCATGAAGAGGAAAAGGCGTAAGGGAGCAGGGAGGAAATGAGCTGTGGACACCACCCATGACCAGCAAAAACATGCACTTCTTGTGGCCAAAAGGAAAAGGCCTTCACAACCTGTCCAGACACAGTATTTATACACAACAAACAACAAGGCCAAGAAGCCTGGCCAGGAGTCACCCCAGGCCAGACAATGGACCTCAGACTTGGAAGACAAAGGTCTCCGAGGCCAATAGGCAGGCAGTGCCTGGGTTTTTAGTCCCCAGCAAGGAATCCAGGCTACTGAAGGATCCACATTCCCAGGGAATCTGCTGTCTACTGAAGTTTCTTTGTGTGTGGGTGTATGCGCGCATGCATGTGCTCACATTCATGTGCACACATGTATGTACATGGTGCTGGGGATTAAATCCAGGGGCACTCTAGCATGGAGCTATGACCCCTACCTTTTTCTTTTTTTTTATTTTTATTTTTTGTACTGGGGACTGAACCCACAGGCATTCTACCTTCAAATTATACCCCCAGCCTGATTTTTTTTTTTTTTTTAAATTTCTTATTTGGAAACAGGGTCTCACTAAGTTGCAGAGGGCCTTGCTAATTTGCCAAGGCTGACTTAAAACCTGCAATCCTTTGTCAGCCTCCCAAGTACTGGGATTATAAGTGTGCACAACCACGCCCAGCTCTTTTTTTGAAGCTGGGTCTCACTAAGTCACTGAGGCAGGCCTGCAACCTGCAGTCCTTCAGTCTCAGCCCATCTGCTTGCTGACTACTCACTCACTCATTCACTCGTTCCAGACTTGAGGCCTGTGACCTCACAACAGGCTGAGCTGAGGCTGGAAACAAGCCAACAAGAAAGCAAGGGGGAAGGGAGGAGAGGGGGTATCTGGCCCAAGGAGGGAGGGGGAGCCCCAGAGGGCTCTGCCTGCCTCAGCACATAGCCTTCAGGGAGGACAACATCCAGGCACCCAAGCAGGGTCCCAAATCCATGGCTCCAGCTCCACTTTCCCACAACCAAGGCCCCTGTAGGTCTGAGAAGAACCCTCTGAGAAGGCAATAGGGACTAAGGAGGGGCCACAGAAAGCCAGGCCTCGGGGACCACAAAGGCTGCCAGCACTGGCTCTCACACATTCAATGACTGCCTGTGGCACAAGGTCACGGGAAGTAGGCCGGGTGTGGGAGCCCCGTGCACTCACCAGGGCCAGGTCACTGTGTGGGCCCTGCTCCTCCACTGGCGTGTGCTGGGACAAGTAGACCAGGTAGGCGCTGATGGTCTGGGGGTCAGTCTCCATGTGGATGGCCTGGGGAGAGACAGTACGTGAGCGGGCTCCTCCTGGCAGCTCCACCACCAACCCTGCCCTCCTGCAGCCCTGGCAAAGCCTCACCTGCTGCAGTGCCAGGGCGGTGGTGGTCCTGACGCTGTCGAACAGAGGCAGCCTGGGCAGGTCCCGCAGCAGCCACTGGTAGCCCTGCAGGGCGTCCACTTCCCCTGAGTCTTCCTCCATGGGGGGCTCTTTCTCCTCCTTGTCCCGCAGGCTGCCTTCTGAGAGTACCAGTGACAAGCCCTGCAGATACAGGTGTGCATAACTGGGCTGGCCTGCACTGGGCACTCAGAGGGCCCATCCACCCTAGGGGAGCACATGCGTCCCCTCAGAGCCTGGCACAGAGAACAGAGATCCCAAGTGAGGAAACCTGTTCCTTCCCTGTCACAGTCACCACAATTCTCAAAGGGGAAAAGGAGCACAAGCAGTTCCTTCAAAACATTTGCTAGCCAGGCATGGTGATGCACGCTTGTAATCCCAAGTACTGATCCCCATGACATCCAGGTCTTGGAAACAGGTCTTGCTAAGTTGCTGATGGCCTCACTAAGTTGCTGAGGCTGGCTTCGAAACTGCCATCCTCCTGTCTCAGCCTCCCAAGTCCTGGGATTACTGGCATGCACCACAACACCCAGTTGGTCTTCATGTTAAATACAGTGAGTAAGAGTGAGAGACAGAAAGAGAGTGAGATGGTGACAAGCAGGCCTGGCCTGGCACTCACCTTCATGGCCAGGACCCTGGAGGCCACCTGTGAGGATCCGAGGCGCCGCAGGAAGTAGTCAAGCACCTCGCATGTGGTCTGCTCATCAGCCTTTGGGCCCAGCAGTAGGTCCTGAAGGCGGCCCAACAGCTGCCGCTGCTTCTGCTGCCTCTGCAGGACAAGATGGGCCTCTCAGGGGACCTGGGAGCCTGGAGAGCCTGTGGCACTGGGCAGGGCAGCAAGGGCACCCACCTGTCGCTTCCTGGCCTTCTGCTCCCTGCTCTCGCCCTCGTCTTCCTCCTCGCCCGAGGCAGTGTCATCAGCAGCATCATGGAGCAGGAATTCACAGAGGCACTGCACGGGCAGCACGTCCAAAGAGCCCTCGCTGGACTGCACCAGGTCGGCCAGCCAGGGCATGGACTGCGAGGAGGCCTGTGCGGATGACAGCATGGCCCGTGCTCAGCACCCTAAGGTTCATCCTGCTGTCACTCCCAACCACACCCTCCCCCGATCAGGCCTAAACTCTTGAGACGCCCCCTCCACAGGGCCATGGGCAGAAGGCTGCCAGGAGTCACAGCCATATCTCTGAACTAAAGGCAGAGCCACGTGCACACTGGGAGGCACCATGTGTCTGTGTCCAGGTGCCCTCTTTCCTCTTTTGACTATGATGCTCCTTAACACTGATGTTACCAAGGCCTCTAGAACCTTCCAGGCCCACCCCAGCTCTCCATCCCTCCCAGAGTCTCTAATTCCTTGGGGCCTGTGAACACACCTGCCTCTGGATGATGTTGAGGAGGAAGTCTGGGTTGCGGCTGCGACACAGGAGGTGCCCGAGGCGCAAGGACTGGTTGAGACCCTTCACTTGATCCAGGATGTGGGGGGGAGGCCTCCGGGGGGGCCCTCTGATGGTCACAGGGGCACAAGTGTCAGAAAGCCACACGCACAATACACCCCATGTCTTGGCAACCAGTGAGGCAGAGAAGCCACTTCCCCCTCCCTCCCCAGCTTCAAAGGGACAGCTGAGATCCTGGGGCTAACACCACACCTTCGACCCTGCAGTCCCCTAAGCCTGGCTGGACAGACAGTCATGCCTGTGACTCAGGAACTGGACGCAATGAATGTCTCAGAGTCGGCAGAGGTGTGGTCAACCCCACAATCTCCTCCCTCCCACCCACAATGACCACCTGCCCAGCAGACCAGGCACTGCCCAGGCTACAGGGCACTGGGGTGGGGGGTGGGGACGTACTGGGGGTCCAGGCTGGTGAGCTGTGACAGGAGGAGGCTGCTGCTTTCAGTGATGGTCTGTTTGGTGGATGCGGCAGCCAAATGCCCCTCGAATGCCAGGATCTCCTGCTTCTCCCGCTGGGAGATCTGCAGCTCCCGGTTAATCATCTCTGTCCGGGTCTCCTCATCCGTCAGGGTGCATGGGGGATAGGAGTAATTACTGGGGACCAAGCAAGGAGGACCCTGTTATCTTGCCAGCAGCTTTGCTCCCACCAGATGATACATGAGATCAAGCAGGCCGAGACTCTAAGGCCATCGGCACCTGGCACAGAGCCTGTGCTCTACATGGCAGCATGAGAGCCACCTCTAGCATCAGGCCCAGCCAGTGTCCAGATTCCCGCAGGCTCTTCCAGGACACCCACCCTGCCAAGCCACACCACACCAGGATCCTTGCTCATTACCTCCTCCCACCCTGAGGATCTCCAGGGGCAGGACTTGCTGCTTCCAGAGGAACACGTGGCTTTCTAGGAGGTACTAACAACTGACCCCTCTCATATGTTCTAAAACCTATCTTCCTGTGGCATCCCTTCCTGAGTTCTGGCTCTAAGGCGACAATTTCAGTCCCCTCCTCAGCCTTTAGCCATGTGAAGGGAGCAGCTATGTCTCTCAGTCAGAAACCACATCCACCTGGCCCCCACGACGTCCTGGTCATGCACACCTGGCCCCCAAGATGCTACAGCCACACGCACCCGGCCCCCATTATGCCATGGTGACACAGACCTGCTCCCACAATGCCATAGCTCTGGCTCCATCCCAACTTGTCACTGCCCTCTGTGTGGTACCCAGCACCTGGGCATCGGTGCTGCCAGCACACAGTTCACACTGAGCTGCGGTCACAGCAGCCCCACCTCTCCCGTCCAGGCTGCACCAACTATACTGTGCAGTTCACCATGGCTGACACCCACCAGGCTCACGATGGACTGTTAAATCCCATCTGTCTGCCTGCCCGTCTCCACTCTGACATCCCACCTGGTGTCAGCTGTCCATCAGTCTCACCTCTCCCACCACCCCAGTCAATGGTGTGAGCACTGCTCAGGGTGCGCCGCAGGGGACCTGAGCCCTCTCTACAGGCTTCCAGAGGCTGCTTCGTCTGTGATACGCGCCCCATCTCTGGGCCCCAGAAGAGGAGACCAAAGAGCAGAAACCCGTCCATAGCCAATGACAGCAGGGATGCAGTGAGCTGAGGCGGGAGGTAGCACTCCTCTGGGTTGTACCTAACCCCAGTGGTGAAGGCCTCCTGTCCACCAGGCAAGACAAGCCAACTTACTTGGTCATCACCATCTCCATGAGCATCTTCAGGGTGGGGTACTCCTCCCAGGCAGCCAGGCCTAGGGACAACAAGAGCAGAGAGGTCTAGGCCCTGCCCAGAGGACCCTCACACAGGCTCCCCAGACACGGGCATGGCCATCCCCGCTCCATTTGGCACTTGCTGGGTTCCAGCCCAAGCCCCTACACAAGTGCCCAGAACAAAAAAAGTCCACCCACAGCCAAGTCCTCAAGCAGCAGGACAGACTCACCAATGTTCTCTGGGTTGAAAGCAGCAACAACCAGCAGCAGGGGCCATGCCTTCCAGTAGAGAGTCGAGATAGCCAGATTCGGGGGCTGATACCTGGAAGGCAGAGATACTTGGTCAGCAGAGTGGACTCAACTGCCCTAACCTCAAGGAATGTGTGTGTGTGTGTGTGTGTGTGTGTGTGTGTGTGTGTGTGTGTGGTACTGGGGACAGAATCCAGAGGCATTCTACCTCTGAGCTATAACCTCAGCCTGATTTTATTCTTTTATTTTGAAATAGGGTCTCACTAAATTGCAGCAGACCTCACTAAGTTGTTGAGGCTGGCCTTGAACCTGTGATCCTCCTGTCTCAGTCTCCCAAGTACTGGGATTACAAGTGTGCGCCATCACATCCAGCTTTTAAGGATTCTTTTTTTTTTTTTTTGCCGTACTGAGAATTGAATCCAGGGGCATTCTACCTCCGAGCTACACCCCCAGTCCTTTTTTTAATTCTTTATTTTGAAACAGGGTGTCACTAGGTTGCAGAGGGCCTAAGTAGCTGAGGCTGGCCTCAAACCTGCGATCCTCCTGTCTCAGGGATTCTTTTTATTTATTTAAACACTGAAATTGAACTCAGGGACATTCTACCTCTTAGCTACACTCCCAGCCCTACTTAACTTTTTATTTTGAAACAGGGTCTCACAAAGTTTCAAAGGGCCTCACAAGGTTGCTGAGGCTAGCCATGAACCTACAATCCTCATGTTTTAGCCTCCCATGTACTGGGATTACAGGTGTGCAGCACCACACCTAGCACTCAGGGACTCTTGCTACCACATAAATTTAAATTAAAAACAAAAAAACAGAATAAGACCAGGCGTGGTGATGAACACCTGTGATCCCAGTAATTGGGAGGCTGAGACAGGAGGATGGTAGGTTCAAGGTCAGCCTCAGCAATTTAGTGAGACCTTCAGCAACTTAACAAAACTGTTCCCAAATAAAGAATAAAATAGGGCTGGGGATGGGCGTGGTGGCACACGCTTGTAATCCCAGTACTTGGGAGGCTGAGACCGGAGGATCCGGGTTCGCAGCCAGCCTCAGCTACTTAGTGAGGCCCTCCGCAACTTAGTGAGATCCTGTTTCAAAATAAAGAATAAAAAATAGGGCTAGGGGTGTAGCTTGGAGGTAGAATGCCCCTGAGTTCAATCCCCAGTACCGAAAAAAAAAATAATAATAAGGCTGGGGGTGTGACTCAGAAGTAGAATGCCTCTGGGGTCAATCCTTAGCACCACACAAAATAAAACACCAGAGCATAAACTCATTGCTATCTAAAAAATAAAGCATGTACATGTTAGCAAGTAAAAAAAAGTACATATGAGTGGGAGATATTGACGAGGACAGAAATGAACAACCTATACTAGATAATGGAGAGAAAACAGAAGCCTCTGAGGCTAGCCTGCCTTGCAAAGCTTGGAGACAGGCTCCCCAGAGGTCCCCTGGGGTAGCGTGGGGGCTGATGATGGCCTTACCCAGGTGGGAGCTGGATGTTCTCAGGGTGGTGGTAAGTGCACAGGTTCAGAACAGCGTCGATCAGCTGGATCCTCTCCACCTTCAGTACTTCCACATCTAAAACACAAAGCCACACTCAGATCCCCTCACAGTGAGAGGATGGCTTTGCTCCAGGTGTGGGGGTGGGGCGGGAGGTGACCGTGTGTGAGAGGGAGTGCGTGCACACCACATAGGACTGGGAGGTGCCAGGGAGATGCAAGCGGCAGCTGATTCTGGGCGAAGGACTGTCCCAGAGGGCAGCACAGCCTGGCCACAGGACGGAATGAAAGCAACTAGAAGGCAGCGTGACCTGGTAGAGCAGGCTCACTGCTGCGGGCCCCAGGGGCACATACTGGTGCCCAGATGGCTTCTGCAGTGCGGGAGGCAGAGCCAGTGCGGGAGCCTTAAGCTGGAGGGGTGCGGGGAGAAGCCCAGGACAGCACCGCAAGAACATTACCATCCGCCTGCACAGCCGCAGCCCGCTTCACCAGGTGGTCGGCCAGTTCCATGGCATCTGCGGGGCCGAGCGGGAGTTCTCGGGACAGCCCAACCACCAGGATGCGCATCAGCGTGTCCTCCAGGATGGGCACCTCTGAGCAGAGGCGCAGGAAGAAGCTGTCGGCAAATGGAGAGTGGCTGGGTTTGGCGGGCGCCAAGCCTAAACCTGCTGTGGTCAGGAGCCAGAGCCCCTGGGGCCAAGGCCACAGGCCAGGGAGGAGCAGTGCCCCAGCAGCCACTCTCACCTGGACAAGGAGAGAACAGAAAGCCTCCCATCCTGTCTGTGGCCCTGTCCACCACCCACAGGTCACTTGTTCCCAATGCCCTCCTGGGTGAGGCTCTGCCATCCCACAGGGGATGTGGGTGGGTAGAGACAGGCTGTACACAACCCTCCAGAAGGCACTGAGAAGTGCTGCAGCCAGGGTGGGTAGAGCACTCAGAGTGCAGAGGGCCAGAGGCCAAAGCTGGACTGGGCAGCAGGACCCAGGTGGGCAGAGAGCCGTGGCCCAGAACATGAAGGGGGATGGCAGCCTTGGAGGGGCACAGCCGGGTCAGCTGAGAGGAAGGGGAGGGTCTCTGGCTATTTAGAGCATTGAGAGCAGACAGTGAGCCTGGGGTGTGGAGGGGGAGGACATCCTAGAGATGATCACAGGCAGGAGTTTGGATACTGTGGGTATGGGAGACTCTGCAGACAGCAGTGAAGAGCAGCACCCGGGGTTTGTGGGATGGGGCCACTAGGATAGACAGCAGCCCGTGGGCCCAGCCTGCTCTGCTCCCAGCAGCTCCCCAGCTCCACCCAGGCCCCAGCACAGGGAACCCCGCAGCTGGCTCACTTGCGGTCACTCTCAGGCGGCCAGTTGTCCCACTTGTAGTAGGTCTCAGGCTGCTCTGTGAAGAGCACCTTGTGGAGGCTGTGGGGGAAGAAAACACAGCTGTTAATCAGGATGCACCTGCCCACGGCACCGTCTCCACCTGTAGCCTACCACCAGTTCACCCTGGGCAGTCACTGATTGCAAGTGCTTGATCCGAGCCAGGTGTGGTGGCGCACACTTGTAATCCCAGTACTTGGGAGGCTGAGACCGGAGGACTGGGTTCGTGGCCAGCCTCAGCTACTTAGTGAGGCCCTCTGCAATTTCAAAATAAAGACTAAAAAATAGGACTGGGGGTGTAGCTCTGAGGTAGAATGCTCCTGGGTTCAATTCCCAGTACTGGGAAAAAAAGAAAAAGAAAGTGCTTGATCCTTCCTGGGCATGCTGTGGTGCACCCTTATGATACCAGTGCTTTGGGAGGCAGAGACAGGAGGATCACAGGTTCGAGGATAGGCTTAGCAAGTAGTGAGACTCTCATCAACCTAGTGAGACCCTGTTTCTTTTTTTTTTTTTTTTTTTTTTGGCACTGGGGATTGAACCCAGGGGCGTCTACCTTCAAGCTACACCTCCAGCCCTATTTCGTTTTTATTTGGAAACAGGGTCTCATTAGGTTGATGAGTCTCACTACTTGCTGAGACTGTTCTTGAACCTGAGATCCTCCTGTCTCAGTTTCTCAAGTACTGGGATTATAGGCATGTGTCACCATGCCTGGCTGATCCTGTTTCAAAATAAAAATAAAACACACACACACACACACACACACACACACACACACACACCAAACAAAGTTCTTGATCCTGAAGTTGCCCCCTTCACAGAGACAACCAGCCACCCACAGCCACCTCTTACAAGGGCTATGTAGCCAGTGACAAAGTACTGTTTACAGGATCACCGTGAACTAAGGTAGCTCCAGCCATATAGGCCCACCCAGCCTTGTAAGCAGAGTCCCTATACATGGCTTTAAGACCCTCAGGAGGCACCCTCAATTGAGGGACTGCTGCTGTCCACTAACATGTTTGATTCTTAAAAGGCTGGAATTTTTTATTTTATTTGGCTGGGCATGGTGGTACACACCAAAATCCCAGTACTTGGGAGGCGGAGATGGGAGGATTGTAGTTTCAAAGCCAGCATCAGCAACACAGCAAGACTCTCAGTAACCTAGCAAGACCCTGTTTCAAAAAAAAGGGCTGGAGGTATAGCTAAAAGGTAGAATGGCCTTGGGTTCAATCCTGAGTACCAGAAAAAAAAAAAAAAGGCTGGAGCCACTGGGGATGAGGCTCAGTAGTAGAATGTTTGTTTAGCATTCAAAAGGCCCTGGGTTCAATCCTCAGCACTGCAAGAACAAAAAAGAAAAGTCCATTATTCAACCAGGCGCATATCTGTGATTCCAGTACTTGGAAAGCTAAGATGGGAGAATCACAAGTTCAAGGCCAGCCTCAGCAACATAAGGTCTATTTCAAAATAAGAAACAAAAAGGGTTGGAGGTGTAGCTCTGATTCAATCCCCAGTACCAATAACAAAAAAAGGCTGGAGCCAGCATCTGGAAGTGACAAGCTCCTTTCTGGTGAGCCTCGCTGCTTGTCTGGAGTTGGTGGCTGCTGGGAAGGTAGTACAGAGACCGAGGGCCTGAAAGTGGCTGCAGGACAGTGTGGGGCCATACCAGTGCACGTAGTCCTTAGGTGCGAGCTTACTGATGGAAGGGACGACAGTGTGGAGCCACCAGACGGCATCGCGCTGGATGGCGGCAATCTGGTTCTGGAAAGCGCGCAGCACCTCAAGGTCTGTGGGGGATGAGCAGGCTCAGCAGTGTGCCCTTGCAGCGGCCGAGGGGCCACAAGCACCCTCAGAGCCCAGCTCCAAGCCAGCACAAGGAGGGAGAGAGGGCATTAAAGGCCCAGGTTCGGGGCATCCCAAACCATCTACGGATTGCAGTGGAGGCCAACTCCGCCAGAACAGTGCTCTGGGGAGTCTGCTATCCCTCCCAAAGGCCACAGAGTGCTAGGACATTGCAGTTCCCAAACACCTGATGGCCTCATTCAGTCACCTGAGGCCCCGTGGCTGACCTAGCAAACAGGCTGCCGTCCAGTCTCCCTCCTTCCCCTTTTGTCTTCAGCCAAGAGGCCCTGTCTGTGGGCCCCAGAAATGGAGCACACAGAGAACACCTACACAGAGAGGGCCCTGTGCCCCGGAGCTGGTCATCTCAGTCCAGAGAGGCAGGAGACGCTCCCTCAGTCTCCTCTAGGGGCCAGGCCTACGCAGCTCCCTCCCACCCTCTGCTGGGCCTCTGGGGACAGCCTCAGCCCTGGGCCCTGGAGAGCCACATGCCACCAGCCCTGGCCCTGCTGCCTCACAGCCTTACTTCTCTTCTCTCCTTTGTCCCAGGCGATGCCAGCCTCCTTCACCTGAGCCGTGATGCCCAGCATCATGGACACAGCCAACACATCTGTGACGTGGACCACAAACCGCTCCTGCAAGCACAGCACCGCGGGGCTTGAATTCTAGAAGGGACTGCATCTGAGAGAACCATGCCACACCACACATAGGCAGACATCCGCAGCCGGGAGAGGACAGCGGATCCAGACAGAGCCCTGGGACCACTGGGAGAGGGCATATCGGGAGCAGGTCAAGGGCACAAGAGATGCTGAGTGATGTCCTGGTCAGGCCACTGGATACAGGTTCAGCTGATAGAGCTAGCCATGGCCCATACCCCAAAAGAGGACCACACCGAGGCTGACTGCCAAGTCACTATCAGACCCCTGACATTCTGCACATCTCTGCCCCACTCCTTCCTGTTCAGCATCTGACCTGCATCCGTCACACACTCCACCCCCAGTCACAGCAGACGCTGTTCCTGCCCCACCTGCTGCACAGCCCTGCTCTGCTCATGCTGCCCACTATGTCAGTACAATTCTGTCCACACCGAGCTCAGGGGTCAAAGATGTCCTAGCACCTGATCAGCTCATCCTCAGACCCCGTGCAGGATGAAGCCTAGGTGTCCCTCTGGGACTCACTGCCTAGAGATCCTTCCTTATTACTGTATCCACCACTTAGCCCAGAGGAGCTACAAACAGGCCTGGTATGCAGGCATACCCATGAGAAGAGACAGCATGACCCAGAGTGGAAGAAGAGCGGTCAAACCCATCAGGGCCAGGCTGAGGAAACCAACACACCTTGAACTCCATCTCCAGGTACTGGGGCTCCTTGCGCTCCTGCATGAGCCCAAGGCAGAAGGCCTGGAAGTTGATCTCATGCTTGGTCTGTTTGATGATTTCCCGAAGCAGGGCCCTCGAGGCCCGGAGGTAGTCGTCCTTGTTGGTCAGCAGGTCCTGGAACACCATGGCCAGGAACTGGGGCAGAAAGAGGTCACGTGAGGTGCTGCGGACGCTGGCCATACAGGATGGATACCCTTGCTGCCAGCTTATCAGGGCCTCTCTGGACCCTGCAAGAAGCCTTCCCTAGCCCCAATACACAGACCCACAGCCAGGACTCTATGCCAATGCCTAGAGGGATGGCTACAGAGTCTCCCACTGAACACAGGGAAAACTGCTGCTCAAGAAGGCTGGACTGGACATTAGCTTAGAAACTTTGGTTTTTTTTTTTTTTTTTCCTTTGGTGGTACTTGGAAATTAAATCCAGGGATGTTCTATACCCCAAACCCTTTTTATTTTTTTTATTCTGAAACAGGGTCTAACAAAGTTGCTTAACTTGTGATCCTCCTGCCTCAACTTCCCAATTATTGGGACTACAGGTGAGAGCCACTGAGCTCAGCCTTTGGAGGCTTTTTAAGGGTAAGGTACTTGTCCCTCAAACCACATTTTAGTTTCCAAGAACAGATTGTAAATCAAACTCAAATAAGACTAAAAACCTCAGTGCACATCTATAATCCCAGCTACTCAGAAGACTGAGGGAGGAGAATCACAAGTTCAAGGCTCACCTTGGCAACTTAAGAGAGACCCTATCTCAAAAACGGCTGGGTGTGGTGGTGCACACCTGTAATCCCAGTACTTGGAAGATTGAGACACAAGGAGGATTGCAGGTTCAAGGCCAGCCTCAGCAATATAGTAAGACCCTGTTTCAAAGTTTAAAAAGGAGGCTGGGCATGGTGGCGAACATTTGTAATCGCTGAGACCAGAGAATCCAGGTTCACAGCCAGCCTCAGCTACTTAGTGAGGCTCAGCTCATCGGTAGAATGCCCCTGGGTTCAATCCCCAGTACTGCAAAAAAATAAAATAAATAAAAAGTTTAAAAAGGAAGCTGGGAGCCGGGCGTGGTGGTATACGCTTGTAATCCCAGTACTTGGAAGGCTGAGACCGGAGGATCAGGGTTCGCAGCCTGCCTCAGCTACTTAATGAGGCTCTCTATAACTTAGTGAGACCCTATTTCAAAATAAAAAATAAAATTAAAAAAAAATAGGACTGGGGTTGTAGTTCGGAGGTAGAATGCCCCTGGGTTCAATCCCTAGTATCGCAAAAAAAAAAAAAAAAAAAAAAAAAAAATAGGATGCTGGGCATAGTGGTACACACCTGTAATACTAGTACTTGGGAGGTTGAGACAGGAGGATTCCAGGTTTAATGCCAAGCTTAGCAACTTAGCAAGGCTCTCAGCAACTTAGAGACCCTGTTTCAAAATTTAAAAGATATAAAAAGGATTGGGAGTAAGCTGGGCATGGTGGCACACCATGGCGGTGTAGGTCAGAGGTAGAAAGCCCCTGGGTTCAATCCCCAGTTCTGAAAAAAAAGGGGGTGGGGTGGGAGTATAGCTTGGAAGTAGAAAGCCCCTGGGTTCAATCCCCAGCACCACCAAAAAAAGGAAAAGAAAAAAGCACATGTGTCAACCCTCCCAGAGCCTGGGATCTTTCTCTCTCACGGCACCATCAAACCATCTGAACTCACCTAAACACATGGGATGAGGGATGACAGGGCATGCCAGGTGTTCCCCGTTAGCCCAGGGCCCCACTGGACCCTGGACAGGAGCAGAGTCAGGCCTGAGGCAGGCTAGAACCAGGGGCTGCTGCCTGTAAACGCAGCTGGCCCAGTGTGTGCCCACAGCGTCTACCTTGGGCGCCAGCTCCGAGCTGTGCTGCAGCACCGTGTACAGGATCTGCATGTTGTTGGGGTTCCGGGCGTTGGAGAGTTCATTGAAAATCACAAACTTGATGGTAGTGCCGAGGTTGTCTTTGTGGGCATTCAGTAGCTCCCTAGACATGAGAGCCAGGCACATGGGGAGGGGCATGGGCCAGGGACCAGCCTGCCACCCACCTGCTGGCTGCCCCACTGCCTGCCACCTGCCCTGTCACACCCCCTGTACGCACACCTGAGGCAGAGCATGTAGTGGTTCAGGAGAACCTTGGGCTTGAGGCGGATCTTGATCAGATGAGAAATGACGTCCATGTCCTCAGGGCCGTGTGTGTTACAGTTCATGCAGACAGACATCAGCAGATCCTGGGCTGGCCTAGTCAGCTACAGAAGGCAGGGGGATGAACTGTCAAGCGCAGGGCTGTGGCTGGATCCCCCGGGAAGATGCCGCCTCGTGGGGTGTGCTGTGGAGCATGCCTCTCGCCGGGCCCACCTTCGGGTTCTGCAGCCACATCTCCAGCCGCTGCACTGCCAGCAGCCGCACCTCCTTGTAGCCGCAGGTGGAGGTGAGCAGCCGCAGGAGGTTCCTGGAGACATTGTCAATGGGCTGCCGCCGATTGAGCTGGTCCCGCAGCATGTCGAGGACATACTCCTCCACACTCTCTGCCAGATCATCGTACCTAGGCCAGAGGGGGGAAGGAATCGAGGGAGGAAGCCATCCTCCAGGGACCACCTGCCTCCCACCATACCCCAAGGGCCTGGCCATGCAGCCACCTACCTGGGCATGACCTGACCCTCCTGCTCAGGGCTCAGCTTCTCCTCGGCGATTAGCAGCTCTGTCTGGCTGTCCTCCTCCTCCGTGAGCGAGGGATGGGGACTGCTCCCTGCATGGACCACAGATAGCCCTATGGGGTGTCCTCCCCACCTGCCCTGACCCCTCCCAACGGCACCCACCCCTAAGCCCAGGCCCAGGGAGGGAGGTGACCTCAGACATCCCCTGGGGTTGGACACACCCTCCTTGCACCAGCTGAGCCCTGGTGCTTCTTACCAGCACCGAGGTCACCCCCACTGCGTCCCACCTCCCCCTGCAGGAGCATGCTCTTGGGAGGCATCTTGGTGTTAAAAGCCGTCTGGACGTTGTCCACAAATGTCCTGCAGTGAGGGCTGTCCACCCAGATCCGCTCTCCCAGGGAGTCTTCGATGTACACCTGCAGTAAGCCATACCCTTGGTACCTGGCCTGGCAGCTCAGCCCCACCTGCCCCTGCTGCTCAAGCATGGCGCACTAACTGGGGTGAGTGCCCAAGAGGCCCTCACAAGCTTCTCAGTGCAGGAGGGACATCAGCATGACACTCAGGGCCATGTGATAGCCCCTATGGAGAGAATCTGCTCCTTTTCTTTTTTGGTACTGTGTGTTTGACTGAGAGGCATTCAACCTCTGAGCTACTCCCCCAGCCCTTCCTACTATTATTACTTTTTGACACAGGACCTAAGTTGCTGAGGCTGGCCTCAAACCTGCAACCCTCCTGTCTCTCATGTACCGAGATGACAGATGTGTGCCAGATCACATGGACAAGAACTCGCTCTTTATGTTTTTCTTCTCCCGGTGTCTCTGGTGGGCTCCCTCCCTCCCACTCTCCCTGTGGTCCCTGCTCTGTCCTCTTCTTCACTGCTGGAGCAGCAACCTCCCCAAACCCCGGGAGCGGGGCAACTCACCTTGACAAAGATCTCAGGCCAGTTCTCATCTTCCTCATAAGCAGCCATGAGGAGGTTGCAGGCCAGCACCGACACCAGGCTGTTCCCCTTCGCCTTGAAGTTGATGGACGCGTCACGCCGTAGGAGGCTGCACAGGGCCTGCAGGAAGGGCACAGGTCATAGGTGCCCTGCACAGCTGGCACAGATCCAGGCCCAGGTGACCTGGGGTGAAGAGCAGAAGAAACCCAGCAAGGTCCGCACCTCAATGACGCCCTCTGTAGCGAAGATGTTGGGCTTGATCTTGGCCAAGTACATGAGGCTCAGGCACAGGGTACTGTCAGGCTTGGCCCGAGTGGCCTTCAACTGTCTTGCTGCCCCACACAGCACCCCCTCGATCCTGTCATCATTGCCCTCCAGCTCCGCAGCCTCAATTTCATCCAGCAGCACCGTGGGCAGAACTGGCAGGCAAGGAGGGTCTGATGAGAAGGGAGCCAAGAGCAGAGGCCACCCAGAGCCACAGGGACCAGGGCAAACCATCAGAAGCCCAGCAGGTAGGTCTAGCCAAGGCCCCATCCTTTTTTCTTTTTTGACATTCACCTACACAAGCTGTTCTAAAGTTGACAGTCAGCCACTGCCCTCCAGGATGGTGCCCTCCCCCAGAGGACCCTGCGGCATGGACGGTGCTAGACCTGGAGGCCTTCACCAAATACCAGGTGGACTGACAGGACACACTCTCTGGGGAAGTCCACAAATTGACTTTACCTTCAATTGGCACCACGGATGGCTCTTTAATAGAGGGAGAAATGGCACGTTTTTCTGCTACGGCAGCCTCAGCCAGGCGCCCCAAAGCACTCAGGGGAGGTGTGGAGGAGAGCTTGGGGCGCTTGGTGAGGCCAGTCAACGCAGAGGAACCAGACAGAGCAGCTGCAGCATCACGTTTGCGCTCTGAAGGCAGGCCAGAAGGGGCTGGCTTCAGCAAGGTGGACGCTGTTTTCGATTCATTGGCCTGACCCTTTGAGCCCAGGGCAATGAAGTCTCCTGGTGGAGGATGCCCTGCAGAGGAGGAGAGCGTGCACATTTGCAACGCCGAGGTAGAAAAGTCCGACTCCAAGCCCATACCTCAGCAGGGATTAAGCAAGGCTCAGAAACAGCAAGAACAAAGCCTGTGATTTCTCAGCAAGTCCACAGCAGAGCCATGGCAAGTACGATGTTAACAGTGACAGCTGACACGCAGCTCACCACTAGGCCCGGCCCCCTCTAACTGACAGAGCTACTGCTCCCACTTTACAAGTGAGGAAGGAGTCAGAGGCAGGGGTGTGCTTACAGCAGTGAGTGCAGCGCCGGGCCTGGGTGGCTGTCCCTCCCGGACGCTGCAGCGCCTCCCAGATGCTCAGCCGGCCTCGCCAGCCAGGACCCCGCAGGAGGCCCCGGCGGCCAGCTCTCGGCCCCCGCCCTGCGGTCCCGCGCCCGCGACGCCGCAACGAAAGGACGCACCTGAAGGCTTGGCTGCAGCGCTGGGCCTCCTCACGGTGGTGGGCTTGGCCCGGTTCATCCTGCCCGCTGCCCTCGCTCCTCGCGGCAGGCGTCACCTACCGACAGGCGAGGGGAAACCGCTCACTTGCCCACCGCTCCCTCACGCCCTACGGGTCGGGCCGCCGCGGACGCCGGGCGGGAGCAGGGAGCAGGCTCCGCCGGCCAAGAAGCGCACACCGCCACTGTCCATTCACCAGCTGCCCATCGCTCCGGGTACCCGCCGCCACAGCCGCCCCGGAACCGGAACTATCTTAGGCGCGTTGTGAGCACCGTCTTCGGGGATGACAGGAAGCAAAATAGCGCGACAGAAGGAGGGGAAAGAGAGGCAACAGGGTCCGCAGCTTTGGGAGAAATCATGCAGCGCCCTCTGGCGGCGAAGCTGACTAAATGCCACTGCAGTTCGCTCCGCCTCCTTCGGTGGGCTCCACCCCGGCTGACGCTGAACCCCCCGCCTCTTTTGCGGACGACGCTGGCATTACTCTAAGTGACACTCTCAAAGACTCACAGCTGGGAAGGGTGGCGGCTGAAGTCTGAGTCCGGGTTTACTACTGGTCGTCCATGAGCTGAAACCAAGGGGCAGCCTGGCGGGCAGTGGATACCTGGTTTGGACACCTGATTTTAGCACTCACCGGACCAGATGGGCCACCTGGCGGGGGAATGTTGGGCCAGCCAGGAGTCCAATTGCTGGGCAAAGATGACACTCCAGATGTTTCCAGGGGGTCAGAGTCACAGTTCTGGGCCCCCTGGAGAAGTAATGCCCCACTGCCACGCCCACCCATTCCTAGCAGGCAGCAGCTTGGGGCAGAAAAGGGGATTTGTTTATTTTCATTTAAGTTGTTTTGTTTTGTTTTTGTACTGAGGATGGAACCCAAGAGCATTCTACCTCCAAGCCACACCCCCAGCCCTTTTTATTTTTTTATTTTGGAACAGTCTCGCTAAGTTGCTAAGGGTCTCACTAAATTGCTGAGGCTGACCTCCAACCCGCAATCCTCCATCTCAGCCTCCCAAGTAGTGGGATTCTCCTACTGCCTTTTTATGCTGAAGTTCTTACTGTTACATGCCTGGCTTCTCTCACTTAACACACACTTGGAGTTCTCACAGCAGGCGAGCTCTGCATTTCTTTTTTTTTTTTTTTTTTTTTTTTTTTTGCGGTACTGGGGATTGAACTCAAGGGCGTTATACCTCCGAGCTACACCCCCAGCCCTATTTTTTATTCTTTATTTTGAAACCGAGTCTCACTAAGTTGCGGAGTGCCTCACTAGGTAGCTGAGGGTGGCCGCGAACCCGGATCCTCCGATTTCAGCCTCCTGAATGCTGGGATTACAAGCGTGCGCCACCACGCCGGCTGGGACCCTGTTTTAAAATAAAAAATAGTCTGGGCATGGTCCCACACACCTGTGATCTCAGTACTTGGAAGGATAAGACAGGAGGATCTCAGGTTTGAGGCCAGCCTCAGCAACTTAAGGAGACCCTATTTCAAAATAAAAGATGAAGCTGAGTGTGGGGGTGCACGCTTGTAATCCTAGTACTTGGGAGGCTGAACCAGGAGAATCGCAGGTTCGCAGTCAGCCTCAGCTACTTAGTGAGGCCCTGTTTCAAAATAAGGAATAAAAACTAGGGCTGGGGGAGAAGCTCAGAGGTGGAACGCCCCTGGGTTCAATCCCCAGTACCAAAAATAAACAATAAAATTAAAAAGGAAAGCTGGTGTGTAACTAGGAGGTAGAATACCCCTAGGTTCAATTCCCAGTACTACAAAAAAATAAATAAAATTAAATGGCATAATATTTGCATAGAACCTAAGTGCATCCTCCCATGTGCTTTAAATCTTCTTGTATTACTTATAATACCTAATACAATGTAAATGCTATGCAAATAGTTGTTATACTGTGTTGTTTAGGGAAAAGTGACAAGAAAGTCTGTATTTGTAGCCAGGTGCATTATAGTACTCCCAAGTACTAAATGTACTTGGGAAGCTGAGACAGGAGGATCACAGGTTCCTGGCCAGCCTCAGCAACTTTGTGAGACCCAGTTTCAAAATTTTAAAAAATAAAATAGGGCTAGAGGTATAGCTCGGAGGTAGAATGTCCCTGAATTCAGCCTCAAGTACCAACAAAAAAAAAAAAAGAAGGAAAAAAGCAAAGAAAAATATCTGTATTTTTTGTACTGATGATTTTTTTTTTAAGACAGGATCTCACTAAATTGCTAAGGCTGGCCTTGAACTTGTGATCCTCCTGCCTCAGCCTCCTGAGTTGCTGAGATTACACACATGCATCACTGTGCCTCTGATGACTTTTTTTTTTTTTTTTTTTTTTTTTTTTTTT
>PVLC010003402.1:0-98021 GCA_004027655.1 Graphiurus murinus
AAAAAAAAAAAAAAAAAAAAAAAAAAAAAAAAAAAATTAAATAGGTACTAAGAAATTGGTATCTTTTTCTCTTCAAAGAGATTATAAGAAGTTATTTTAGGTATTTGTGGGAAGGGGGAAAAATCCCCTCAATGATGTCACTTTTCTAAGATGGAGCTTCTGATGTGGTAGGGGTCTCTTGGAAGTTCTGGTCCCTATGTTACCGGTGATTTGCTATGTGCTCTCGGAAAAGTTTATATATCAAAAAGCGAGTGTGAAGTAAAGCTATGAAAACAAGACTTGACTAGACCAAATGAAGGGCAGAGAGGAAGTGAGTTCAGTGGCCACCTAGCAACTGAACTGTCCAAGTAACTGAACTTAGTGACCTGGCAGAAAATCTGACTTGAAGAAATTTCAAATTACTTAGTTGTGTACCAAGGCAGTGTCTTAGATCATATTATAGGAAACTCAAAATTTGCCATGGAGAAGAGACACAGTAAAAACCTAGTAATACTTCTTCTTTTGCTCTGTACCTACAGTTGAAGAAACTATGGCTGTTAAAGAGGAAGAAAAGGGACCAATTTGATATTCTAAAGCAATAACATCTTAGCTACACTAAAGTGTCTTAGAAAAACAGAATGCCTTTCTGTATTGACCTTGCAAGCATGCAAGTCTGAAGTCAAACTGTGCATATACACTAGCTCAATTTGCTTGAAGGATCTAGTCAAATAAATTATCTATTGGACAGAGATCATTTTTTAAAGCCCAGTAGTCAGGAATAATTTTTTTTAACTTGATGAAAACAAAGAACAAAAAAGAAGCAGCTCTATGCTATGAAGTAATGGTAGGAAAAAACTCCTAAGTTGGTAATAGTATGATCTTATCTAAATGTCATCTCGGTAAGCCTCCTGGGCATTACAGTTTCTAGTTCAATGCTATTTGCATTTTTATGGCAGAAATATTTGTTACAGTCCCCAGAGGGAAGATAAAATACCTAATGATACTGAAAAGAGGAAGCTTGCAGAATTAATCTTATGAAAATAGAAGACATTCAAAACCCACTTATCTGTATAAAACATGCTGAACTTCCATTTTTAGAAGTAAATCCTCAAGTGCTCTTGATTAAAAAAAAAAAAAAAAAAAAAACACTTCAGTTGACATATGGAGGATAATAAATGGCCATGTAAAAGGGATAAAATTTTTAAAGGGAAAGTCATGACTCTCACACACATATAAGATGAAATTGTGTGTTTAGATGTATTTATGTATTTAATGCCTTAACAAGGGACCAGTAAGACACTGCAACCAGTTCAAAGGGAAATTCAAAGAACCACACATATATAAGGCAAATAAAGAATGCTGAGATGTATTTACAAATATAGAACAGGTCAACATGAAGGCAATGATCAGTTGTCTTCTATAGGCACAACTGGTTTGTGTTTCTATGGATAAGAATTATTTGCATTATTATTAGTTGTTTTTGGTTTTTTTTTTTTTTTTGTGGTACTGGGGATTGAACTCAGGGGCATTCTACCTCTGAGCTACACCCCCAGCCTTATTTTTTATTCTTTATTTTGAAACAGGGTCTCACTAAGTTGCGGAGTGCCTCACTAGGTAGTTGAGGCTGGCCTCGAACCCGGATCCTCCGGTTTCAGCCTCCCAAATGCTGGGATTACAAGCGTGCGCCACCACGCCCAGCATTATTAGTTTTCTATAATTTACAGAGTTGCAGGTTAGTTCAATGATAATGAAAGGCAGAGATAGTCCCAGAAAGTATGTGAAACAGGATACTTGGCAATCTTTTTTTTTTTGACTTGTTTTTGTTTCATTTGTCTTTTCTTTTTTGGTACCAGGGGTAGAACCCAGGGTGTTGTGCATTCAAGGCTACAATCCAGCTCTCTCCCTCACCCCACCCCACCCCCATTCCCTTTTTGGCCCATTTCAGAGTTTCTCACAGCAACAGGAATATGATTTGTTAATTAGTTGAATATGCAAAAAATAAAATAAAAAAAGTAATTCTGGTAGTGAGGTTTCACAAATGCTATATGTGAACCTCTGAAGTCTATAGTTATAAATAAAAGCAGTCCCTATCCCTGGCCTCACAAAAGGAAAAAGAGATTTGTTTTGTTCTGGGAAATCATTTCTCTGAAGGGTAAGAAAGAATCCTACCTAAAATTACTCAAGACTTAAAAAAAGAAAAGAAAAGAAAAAAAAAAAAGCTATTGAGACTACCTCTAACACCTTCTTTCACTTGGCTTTTTATTATTATTATTTTTTCACTTGGCTTCTTATTTTTTATTTTTATTTTATTTTGTGGTACTGGGGTTTGAACCCAAGGGTGTTCTACCTCCAAGCCACATCCTCAGCCTTATTTTATTTTTCATTTTGAAAAAGGGTCTAAGTTACTGGGGGGGTCTTACTAAGTTGCTGAGGCCGATCTCAAACCTATGATCCCCCTATCTCAGCCTCCCAAGTACTGGTATTACAAGCATGTGCCACCATATCCAGCTTCTCTTGGCTTTTTTTCTTTCTTCTTTCTTTTTTCTTTTTCTTTTCTTTTTTTTTTAAGCTAGGGATTGAGCCCAAGAACATTCTACCTCTGAGCTATACCCCCAGCCCTATTTTATTTTTTATTTTGAAACAGAGTCTTATTAAGTTTCAGAGGGCCTCACTAAGTTGCTGAGGCTGGCCATGAAACTTTTATCCTCTTATCTCAGCCTCCCAAGTACTGAGATTACAAGGGTATGCCATTTGGTTTGTAAGTGAGGCTGTTTTATTAACAATATTCAAGAGGATTGGAGTATAGCTCAGTGATACACACTTGCCTAACTTGCACACAGTCCCGGGTTCTATTCCTAGTACTAACATTAAAAAAAATAATTTTTCGATTCAAAAGTATTCTGCAATTTAATGGAAAGGCCCATGATGTGCCTCTTTCCATTCTGAAGCAATTCCTGCCTTCCTTTCAAAAGGATAAGTTGGGGTGGTGGGACTATTTTTGCTTTATTTTCTTTGATTTCATTTTATTTTTGGCTAATCATTTAATTTTTATAAAAACAATGAGGCTGTTATGTTGAAAGATAAACCACAAAACACATTTTTTTTTTTTTTTTTTTTTTTTTTGCAGTACTGGGGATTGAACTCAGGGGTATTCTACCTCCGAGCTACACCCCCAGCCCTATTTTTTTATTCTTCATTTTGAAATAGGGTCTCACTAAGTTGCAGAGTACCTCACTAAGTAGCTGAGGTGGCCAGGAACCCAGATCCTCCAGTCTCAGCCTCCCAAATGCTGGGATTACAAGCATGCGTCACCACACCCGGCTTCACAAAACACAATTTTAATTCTTAGTTCTAGCTGTACTACTACAAAACAAAGCTGTGCTGAATACAACTCTGAGGAATCTTGGAAGCTATGCCTACAACTTGGAGAACATAGATGTGGTACTGATTGGAAATTGTGTGTGTGTGTGTGTGTGTGTGTGCGCGCACACACACACATGCTTCTGAGTACCCCTTCAACTCTCAATTTTTTTAGTAGTTAATAGCCTGCACAATGAAGCAGATAAATTTTCATTTAGATAAGTAAATCAAAGCTCTGGGGCATACAAAATTTTGTATATGAAAAGTGAGATTAGCCAGTCATTTTTTTTAATGCTTTTGTGGTGCATTATAGTCTCTCTTCATAATGTAAATCATGTTGACAGTGACATACATGCACACAGCAGTGGGTGCTCCTCCCCCACTCCCTCTCCATCTCCCTACTTCCCCATACAGAGTACTGAGATTGACATTGGTATTTTCACATATGCACACATAGCTGATGGTAGTAATTCCTCCAATGAACCCCTTCCTCCTCCCCTTCCCTTAGACCACCTCCCTGGCTCCACTGAGGTTTCTCTTCCATTATCTGGAGTCCGTCTGGTATCCCCATTACTACCTGGCTTCCGCATATTAGAGAAAGCATATGCCCCTTCACTTTCTTTGACTGTAAGCCAGCCAATTCAATCTAAACTTTACCTGAATCATTAGGTTTGCGTAGTAATCTTGCTTAATATTTTACACAACCTCATTTAAAACTGCCCACAGAAGCCATCATCCTATATGATACTACTGTCCATTCCAGACCATGCTATTAGGGATAGTGAGTTACTTAAAGGAGGGGCTATCCACAGAGAGCAAATATTTAATTAGAGTTCATTTATATTCCTGCTGCATCTCCATATATACATTTTATTCAGTGGTTTTCAATAAGGACTTGTTAACACCTGCAGTGACCAGGAAATTCCTCTAGGAGGCATTGGATTTTTTCACTGTGCAGATAGAATGATTTTACATCAGACCAATGAGTATCCAAAAGCATTCTTTACTTGCTCTGAATTTATTTGTGCCAGGTATGGGATATTGGGGCAATCTTCCTATATTCACCTACCTTCAAAACTCCCTTGCTTCTCCCCAAAGAATAGGACCACTCATGACACGGCTCCCCATGAGTCCAAGCCAGCCTTGGTCCTGAAGATCTGTTAAGGGATGAGATACATCAATTTTATTTAAGTATTTCCCTTTAGAGACTTGATCAAAGTAGATCACTCAAAATCCACTCTCTTGTGAAAACTCACCTCTAGTGTAAGGGTGAGTCTTGGGTCTCTGGAGTCAGACTGCTAGAGTTCAAGAAGCTCTACCAATTATTGGCTTTGTGATGTTGGGAAAATTGCTTAAACCTATTAGTCCTTAGTATATCTATTTGTGAAATTGAGCAATAATCATTATACCTACCATTTTGTGTGAATCAAATGAGTTGATATTTATAGAATGCCTAGAACGGTGCCTGGGATATTATATTGTGCAATACTAGTTACTATTGCTAATGTTGTTATTTATCATTATCTCCATGATTGATCTATATTCCTTGGACTTACAGGCCAACTCCCAGAGATGCCCAGGTATGAGCCAATATGTCCTTCATAGGAAACTCTCTGGACAAAGCTGAATGTGACTAACAATTGAAAGCAATTCATTCCCACTTTAAATGCATAATTAGCACTCAGCCTTCTTGGCAGATTTTAAAATGGGACTAAGCTCAATAACCTAAGTTCTCAATGCCCCACTAAATATATATCTATATATGTATCTATCTGCCACGTGAAAAAACTAATATATATTTAATGAAAACATATTATAAGCCAGTTGCTGAAGATTCAAAGAAATGTCAGCCACTGAATCTTCCCTGCAAGAATTTACAACCTAGTAGACGGAGGCAGATAAGCACTTGATTCTCATACAGAATGCTAAATGCTTAACACTTTCTGACAAAATTTGCATTGGCCCCATTCATGCTTTTTTGCAGATCTGTCAGTCAGAGCAGGGTCTTGGCAAATTAGTGAAGTAGGCACAGTGTGTTGTTGGCCACCTCCCTCTCCCTTTAAGACATTACCTTCCCCTCCTCCAACAAGTCCCTTCCTCCTCCAGGCCGAGTCTAGCTGTAGGACTGAGAAAAAGTGGTTTTAATCCCTTCTGATATGATTTTTGCTATCAATTTAAGGATTTGCCACTCCTGAGGGTAAGCATTTTGAGTTTTTTGGGTATTTTTGTTTGCTGTTGTTTTGTGGAGATGGGGATGGGACCCAGGGCCTTGAGCATGCTAGGCAAGCACTTTACCACTAAGCTACATCCCCAGTCCAACTAAGTGCATATTCATAAGGAGCTCCTGAGCCTGAAACATTGTTAGAGCTAAGGGAATGAACCTCTACTTGAAGAATTTCAGGCTACCAGCTAGCTGGGAGGAGCAGCGTCTTAAGTACTAGCCCATTTTCATTCTATAATCATGATTACTTTTGCCCTATCCCTATTTATTTTATTGTCCATGTTTTCTAATAAAAGTTGTTTTCTTCAGTGCTCAAGTATAAACCAGAGAACAAATTATAAAGCTCTTTCAGTTTTGTCCACATTCTTGCTGTCTATATTACTAGCAGAGGATTTGGGACACTCAGCCTTCAACCTATTGTGCCCCATTGTAACAGTCATTGCTGGCCCCCTTTTCCACTAAACTCAATTATTCTGCTTCGTCTTCACCACAGAACGCCTACTTCTTCAGTTAAATTAAAACATGCAAACCTTTATTGGGGAAAAGGCATATTTTATTCATCAATGAAAAGGCAAAACACACTCACGGTGCTTTCTATTCAAAGGTAGGGTTGTAGCATTGCCGTGCACGTTTTTATCCTTCATAAGAAGAGCAGGTTCCAACAGGCTAGCCTGTTATTAGAATTTATCTCTTTTCATGCATAAGAGGTTCATTCTTTTAGAAGTTAATCCTTTTCTCTAAAAGGGACATACTATCTCTTTAGAAATTAATCAGTTTTTGCCCTCACGTCTGGTCTTAAATTGCTGCGTAGCATTGTTCTACTTTCTAAATCATTTGTTGTAGCTAAATAGAGGCCCATGAATTGCTACAGCTGCCTTGAAGTGGGCATTTTTCTTTGGCTCAGAGAATAAGCACTGTTTGTATCCTCTTTTCACAAACATTTTTTTTTTTTAAGTTTCAATGAGGTATGAAAGAATATTCATTTTCCCCTGGAATTCAAAGTTGCACGGCAGTGAATGGAAACAAAAGTCACGTATGCATAAACAGCAGTGGCACAATAGCACAAGGAAATTATTCAATTTATGAAAGACAAGAATTTCTGAATACTAAGCTGTAAAATAAATCTTTTTTTTTTCCCCCACTAACTTTCATCATCATTTTTCTGTAAGACCTGAACAAGAAGGAAGTCAAACAACCATTGTTCCCTTCTTTCTCGGAAAGTGAGCGGGAACCAAATTTGATCCGAGAGCCCTAAAAGAACTCAGTGAAAATGAGTACTCTAAAATGCACACCCTCTTGAGTTTCTGTTGAAATTTCAATACGGCAAATGTCTGTGGGAAACATCATCACTAGATGACAAAGTATATCTGCATTTGGGAGGAGGAACTAGAATAATATTTAGTCTAAGATAACTTCAACCTCGGGAAATGGGAAGCATTAAAGGGAAGAAGGAAGAAGCAGAAAGAGAGAAAGAGGAAAGAGTAGAATTTATGTTAGTTTCATTATAGCCAATGCAGAAAATGAAAGTCTGTCTTCAGAGACTATTAATGTTTACTTGCTTTTTCATTTGTGCTACATGAAGCAAGAAAGAAGAAAGATTCTCATAGCGCTCTCTTGCTTGATTTTAGTTGATTCTGGAAACATTCTGCTATATGTTTATTTTTAAATGTACTTTTATTGGCGCATTGTAATTAAACATCATAACGAGGTTCAGAACGATAGGAACATACATGCACACAGCACTTAGTGAGTTTCCATCAGCTCTGTTACTTAAGTGTTCCCTGGTAGCTGAGAAAGGATTTGGATCATCGTCTACAAACTAACAGTATCCACAGCACAGAGAAGCACGCCTTAAGATCACAGAGCCTTAGGACTAAAAGGACCCTAGAGGTTGTCGAAGACAATCTTCCATTTAATACTTAAATATTCTGTGTCTTCATAAGCGATTGTCCATCCCATATACTAGATGCTATCAGTGACCAGATTCCCATGGCCTCTTTCTTCAACCACATGATAGTTGACTACTGGAAGCCTTCTGCTCACAAAGGAACAAGAAAAAACAACTTTCTAAGCAAGACCTGTATATCGTACAACAATGGATCTGAAGGATAACTTCCTCATTTTGTTCTCCACTTAAATCCTTAGGTCTCTAGATTTATATAGGAAGAAATATGGTTTTAATATGTGATATTTGTGATGAAAGTGCACAACTCGTGACACCCTATTTCAAAATAAAGAATAAAAAAATAATCGCCGGGTGTGGTGGCGCACGCTTGTAATCCCAGCATTTGGGAGGCTGAGACCGGAGGATCCGGGTTCGCGGCCAGCCTCAGCTACCTAGTGAGGCACTCCGCAACTTAGTGAGACTCGGTTTCGAAATAAAGAATAAAAAATAGGGCTGGGGGTATATCTCGGAGGTAGAATGCCTCTGAGTTCCATCCCCAGTACCGCAAAAAAAAAAAATAGGGCTGGGGGTATAGTTCAGAGGTAGAATGCCCCTGAGTTCAATCCCCAGCACCACAAAAACAAAACAAACAAAAACAAACCTGTGATCCTCCTGTCTCAGCCTCCCAAGTACTGGGATTACAGGTGTGCACCAACATGCCCAGTGAAAGTGCCAGTTCTTCATGAACATGCTGTTCCTGTAATTCCTTGAATATCTCCTTCAGAATTTGTATGCATCCTTTCCTCTAAAATAAATATACTAAAAAAATGACTGGCAAGTAAGTTAATGTTGGTAGCAAATAAACTCCACTAGATATGAGTATGAAAACTTTTGACATCAAAAGAGAAAAGTACTCTCAGCATTAACAGAGGGGTTTCTGAAACTCATAGACTACCCAAGATATGACTTGGGTAATTAAAAATTATAATTTTATTTTTAAGGTAAATTTCTCATATCCAATTAGGCAACAAAACATGACTCTTCTTCAACTGAACTTTAAGTGCATAATAATCCCATTTTCCTGCTCTTACCTAGTTCATGAGTATTACCAAACAAGAGCTATGTTTAACTCAGGTTACTAACCCTTCCTCTTTCTGTTTTTTTCAATGAAGACCTAGTTTTACTTGCACATTTTTCACGAGCATCAAATAGTGGGTGATCTTTCAAGCTTGAACCTCAACAGTTGTATCGCTGAGGAAGGATTTCTTGTTGCAAACCGTCTAGGTAATGATTTACAGCTATTTTTGGTAATCCTCAAAATGACAGCTCCTTGAATTTTTCTGTGTGCAGAAAAATTTGCTGGACTAGCATCTTTCAGGCCCTGGGAGGCTCATCCCGGTCTTTGGCATGTGGAACAAGGGAATGCTGTGAAATCCTTACTCCAGAAGAGACTTGACCTGTCCAACATTCTCTTGTGATACATGTGAATGTTTGATAAGTTGACCCCAAATGTCTGTGACCTCCTGAGGCCTGGAATTTGTGGGATAGGATGAGTCTATGAAGTGGGTAAATTTATATATAGGTTTTGGGCATTCTGAGACTAACCCTGATAAATCGAGCCTATGATCATAGTTGAGTTCCTCTAAAGAAATGTGGAAAAGAAACAATAAAAGGGAAAGAAAATAATAAAAAGGAAAAAAATGTAATAGACAAAAGAGGATAGAAGTAGAATTTTCCTTTAAAGCAAAGAAAAGAAAGTATATTTAATAGACCTTTCGTTCATTTGTTTACTTCAATGGATCTGCCTTATCTACAGGATAACTTTTGGCCTCTTTAAGCTACTGTTTAGTGTGTTCCATGATCTGGACCAAACCTTCTTCTCCAATGTATACCTCTGGTTTATTTATTGACCATTCATTGAACATTCCTTTGGGATTTTTGTCTTAGTTTCCTTAGGAAATTACCATGTATTAGAAATTTAATACAGATAGCACCTACTGACCTATTCTCTATCATGCGTACTTTATACTTAACATTTTCTCTAGTCCTCCATATATAATCCCTTCAACTGCAGTGATGAGGAGTTATGGTTTATTCTAGGAACTCTAATTCTAGTCCTATCAAATTATTTTTATGTATTTGTACATATGTTTTGTTTGTAGGGTTTGGGGGAGGGGGACATTTAGGATTTAGACAATTACAAGACTGCTTTCTCTAAAAATCTCCATTGTGCTACTTCTGGACACTACATATGCCTACTCTTCAACTTTGGAAATTTTTTTAAATGTAGTCAGGTTTTTCCAGAGGCTTAATTTTATTTAAAATCAGCATCTAGTACTAAAAGTAAAACAATGAACCATCAATCTTACTGAGAGTTTTAAAAGAAACTTACCCTGTAGAAGTTATTTGATAAGAATCTCTACTTATTTCATGATGAAACAAAATGCTGAACAAGAAAAGATTTAATAAAAACATTTCTACTTACTATACTTCATGTACAAAGATACATAGGAAACGTCAGATATCCAGAAAGTAGGGTAAAAAGACCTCACTCTTACAAAGCAGCGCAAAATGAATTCCTGCAGCTCTCGTTCTGAGTTCCAGTGCCGATTTGTCTTTACAGTGCGCCTGGATGTGTGGGTGGAGATGTGTGTGAACCTTTAGAACTCCACAGGACCTCCATATGTAAACAGTTTATATCAGACCATTATGAAGAAAAGCCCAAGAAGATAGTTCTTATAACTCAATGTATACTTGGGCATTCCCAGACCCAAACCAATCAATTAATCCATGGTATTAGTTGAAATTCTAGAAAGAAAATTAACAATGATTTTTGTAACAACAACTTACTCCAAGGAGCCAATCTCTTTTAAGAGAAAAGAAATTTATATCTTCACTAATACCTGAGAATTAATTATTTTTATTAAGCATAAGAGCCTCATGTTACAATACACTAAAATGAAATTTAGAAAAATGGCCACCAAAATGTTGTTTTTTAAATCTTCTAGATTATAACTCTCAAGCAACATGTGGTTCACTCACAGTCAGCTGCTCAGCCCTGTGTGTAATTCCTGCATGTGAACAGTATGTGAGCCTAGTGCCCATGGACATCATAACACACATGCCATTTCTACAGCGCCTCCACCAATGAACTAGAGGTGTGTGTGCTTTGAAAGTATGAAAAGAGAATCGTAAGCTGGGGGTGGTGGTGCACACTTATAACCCCAGTACTTGGGAGGCAGGAGGACAGCAAGTTCACAGCCAACCTCAACAACTTAGTGGGGCCCTTCACAACTTAGTAAGACCCTGTTTCAAAATAAATAAATAAGTAAATGAAACAGAGTTGGTGTTACTCAGAGGTAGAATGAGAGAAAGAGAGAGATAGATAGAGATAGAGATAGAGAGAGATAGAGAGAGATAGAGATAGAGATAGAGATAGAGATAGAGAGATAGAGAGAGAGAGAGAGAGAGAGAGAGAGAGAAGGGGAGTTCTGGCTGTGATGACAGTTCCTCTAGTGTTGTCTGAGGTCAAACAGCAGGACATCAGTGCATTGGTGTGGCCATTTTCCAGGTTTGTTGAACTTTACTTGAGGGACTTGTTTTGGTTTGACTACTCCTAAGTACATGTCATTTTCAGTAGTTCCTTTTTTATTGGTATATAAATACATATATACATATATATGTTGCAAATATATATGTTTGTATTTATAATTTTATACTGAGGATTGAACCCAAGAGCATTCTACCTCTGAGCTATACTCCAGCCCTTTTTATTTTTTGTTTTGAAACAGGGTCTTGCTAAATTGCTGAACATCTGTGTTATTTGGAAACAGGGTCTTGCTAAGTTACCTGAGATCCCGTCTCAGTTTCCCAAATATTGGGATTACAGGTGTGTGCCACCATGTTTGACACAATCAAAATATTTTAGATACATGAGATAAACTTTGCTCAGAGTCTCTTCCCACCTTGGTCCATTTCGTTTTCTCTTCCTGGAAGTTTCCTTCCCCTTTGCCTGTTAGCAATGCTGCTCATCTGCCAAGGGCCAGCTCGGATCCCAGGGCCCTCCACTACTGCCAACCCGTGGCGACTTCTGCATGTTTTATGTTTTGAATTCAAGCATCATTTGCTTCTTAGGCATTTATTTGGTGTCTTGTTTATTTGTTATTTTTTCTACATAAATCTTTTTCTCCAATTATGCTGTATCCTTCTTAAAGACAGGTAATGCTTTTGTATACCAAACATGTCCTCGCATAGTGACTGTGTCTTGTAGATTCATTAAATATTTGATGATTGATTGATATAATTGGTTTCTTTTATGCTGAATTATTGCTTCTCAAGAAAAAACCCCTCATGGATCCACATATATGAACCCCATTCTAAGCTGCTTTGCAAAGTGTTTGTATTTATAGTCAGGACATCAGTGTCAACAAATTCACCTTAGGACTGGAATCCGTGGCAATTTGTAGGTACTAGGAGATAGTTCAGATGATCCAAAATATTCGTATTTGGATGTTGTCAGTAAAATAATACAAAAAATACTCAACTATGGAGTCCAAAGAAAATGCCCAGTTATTATGACAACATATACTCAAAGCCTTAACAGTACACATGTTTTGATCCTGCAATTTTACTTCTAGAAAATACATTCAAAGGAAATAAAGACTTATACAAATATTCATTATAGCACTAAATATCATATATATGAAAACTTAAAAGACTAAATAATAATAAAATAGGTGATTGGTCAGATAAATTGTACATCATACAATATAGCCTAAAAATATGTGTTGTGCAAGAATATTTAATGAAATGGAAAACATCTCAATATATTATGTTAAAAAATGTTAAATATAATTGTATTTCTGAAGTACTGGATGTATGTGCTCCAAATGATATTAACATCACTTTGCAATGATATTACAAGTTTTCTAAATTTCTAAATTTTCTATAATAAAGATGTATTTTTGTGTATAGCAAATAAATACATTTTAAAGTATTAGAAAACATATTTAAATGCTTAGCCAGTACCTCAGAATTGCTCATCAGGGCCATATTTCCTATAACCAAGGAAAAACATTACTTATTATTTTGAATTAATCACAAAACAAACTAAAGAAAGGATCTCTGCTGATAGCTAACTTCAGAAAAGTGAATGAATGTCTTACAGCTAAAGCCAAGCATGCCATGAGTTGTGGGAAGAACGCTCTTCCTTCCAGTCGCTGGTGCTCACTGCTCTTCCTTGGTGCTGTTCCTAGGTCCACGGGAAGTGTATGTGTAAGCACAACACAGCAGGCAGCCACTGCCAGCGCTGTGCACCGCTGTACAATGACCGGCCCTGGGAGGCAGCTGATGGCAGGACCCGGGAGCCCAAGGAGTGCAGAAGTAAGTAACAAGCCCACGATATGCAAAACGATAATTGTAGATAAACTTACCTATGGACTCCTCATTGTCCCTAGAAACACATTATGAAGTGGTGGGTGACAGTATAACCTACGTAAACACAGCCCATAACACTGCCCAGCATGACTTCAACCATTGGGAACAGTGGCTGTTGGCCAAGTTGCCAATAGGACTTATATGCCAAGATTATGTTACCTATTTGCTTCAACACTTTGTGGAACCTAAGCACCCTCCAGGAGAATTTGGCATAATACAAACAGGAGAAAACACAGCAACTGAGGATTGTAGTGCAGTTAACCAGAATATCAAACTATAATCACAAGAAAGGAGCTATTTTGAATTCAGTTAACAAAACAACCTAATCAAGCAGATAGTATTAATCTCATTTCAGAGACCAGGAAACTGAGGCTCGGTAAGATTAAGGGTCCTGCCAAAGTTAGTAAATGAAAAAGATGGGACTTGATCCAAAATCTTTGGACTCCAAACAGATAGCTGTTCCCATAATATCATAATGCTTTCTTTTCACTTGTGACACTTGAAATGACAAATCAGATTGTCATTAAGTGAAACTAATTGAAATTAAGCCAGTAAGTCTAGAATGAGATTACTACTAATTTTGGACTTGGGGGTGGAGATTAAATAGGACAGTAAAAAAACATGGTAACACGAATCAGTTATCTCTTTGCGATTAAAAATGTTCAGAGAAATGTACATGCCCATCATAATGTTTACAGTCACAAGTGTGTGTGTGTGTCTGTGTATCTGTGTGTCTGTGTGACTGTGTGTATGTGTTAGTAGGGACTGAACCCAGAGATGTTCTACCTCTGAGCTACACCCTCAGCCCTATTTTATTTTATTTTATTTTTTAGTTTGAAACAGGGTCTCACTAAGTTGCTGGGGGCCTCACTAAGTGGCTGAGGCTGGCTGCAGAACCTGCAATCTTCCTGTTTTGGCATCCCAAATACTGAGATTACAGGCATGCGCCATCACATCCAGCTACAACCCCCTATTTTATAAAGATTTGCAAGTAATGACTGTGGGTAAAGTTGTGAGAAGTCTCTTCCCATACATAATTTAAAATTATAACTGATATATTTTGTTTCTAGGAAACATGAAGGATTTCCTCTAAGTATAAATCTTAAACTATCTTATAATATGCTTCCTAAAGATACGAATCTGGTTAAAATATCATAACAAGGAAATGAAGAAAAACAATAGCACAAACACAGTTGATGTCTACAAAAGAGTCTAGATTCTCAATCACTCATCAAGAGAATCTAAAGAATTTCTCCTGAATTCCTAGAGTGCCATTCTGGTCCTTTCCACAGAAACCTATTACATATCTAAAAACACACAGAACACAGAGACCTGTCCCCTGATGCTACTGACGGATGTGACCTTAGAAATGTTGCTGAGAAATTATTACATGAAAAAAAATCCCCCAACTGCAGGCCTCTTCTATAAGAAAACTTGGGCTTCCATAGAAGACTACCTTATATTCACCACAATGATAAGCGCTGTGGAATAGTATCCGTGGCAGATAAATCCATCTCCTTACCAAGTTATAATGCCCTGTTCACTAGAAGTTTCCTCCCACGCTTGTGAGTGAGCTTGTATCTGCAATATGAATTGCCATTTTCAAATACTGCTGGGCAATCATGGCTTTTCCTCAAAAGGTCAGAAGACCCACATTGATCACCCCTGAGAAGCTAGAGGCATAGAAATGGTGAAGAGGGAAAAACGTGGTGGCCACTTAACTGGTCTTTCCAAAATAAACACCAACCTCAATTGACAATATAACCATAATATCTCTGCCTGAATATACAAATCTATAATTTGTTGACTTTCATGCATATCCTACACGTGTGTGTGTGTGTGTGTGTGTGTATATGTGTGTGTGTGTGTGTGTGTGTGTGTTGATGGGGATTAAACCCAGGGGTGCTCTACCTACAAGCCACACCCCCATTCCTATTTTATTTTGTATTTGGAACAAGGTCTCACTAAGTTGCTGAGGGCCTTGATAAATTGCTGAGGTTGGTCTTGAACCTGTGATCCTCCTGTCTCAGCCTTCTAAGTATTGGAATTACAGACATGCACCCCCACGCCTGGCTCCTAACACATATTTTTTAAATTAACCATTTATAATAAAAAAAAAAGGGAAGATAGATGGGAAACTTTAAGAAAAAAATTGTAACCTACTGAAGGCAAGGGGAAAGAGAATGAATGTGTATGGAGAAGCTAATTCTCAGTGTAGATCCTTTATACATTGTTTTTATTCTTATACTGTATATTATTCTTATACTATAAGCAAAATATAAAAATTAACAAGCAGCTTATCCTTTTTTTGGGGGGGGGGGGGACAAGGTACTGGGTTTTGAACCCAGGGGCATTCTACCTCTGAGCTACACTCCCAGCCCTTTTTATGCTTTGCTACTGGGGATTGAGCCCAGGGCATTCCAGCTCTGAGCTACACCCCCAGCCCTATTTTATTTTTTATTTGGAAACAGGGTCTCCCTAAGTTGCAGAGGGCCTCCCTAAATTTCTGAGACTGACCTCAAAGCTGCTATCCTCTTGCCTCAGCCTCCCAAATCCTGGGATTACAAGTGTGTGCCATTGCACCTGGCTTGTCCTTTTGTGTGTGTGTGTGTGTGTGTGTGTGTGTGTGTGTGTGTGTGTGTGTGGTGCTGGGGATTGGACCCAGGACCTCAGAAGGTCTACCACTGATTTATGCCCCAGGCCCCCGTCCTATATTTATTTACTTGAATATTAGAGAACATGTTCTATCTTTATTCGAGTTCCTCCCGTGCCTCCTCTCTCCAGCCTGCAAGTGCAACGGGCATGCGGACACCTGCCACTTCGACATTGACGTGTGGGAGGCGTCGGGGAATCGCAGCGGCGGAGTCTGCACAAACTGCCAGCACAACACGGAGGGGCAGCACTGCCAGCGCTGCAAGCCGGGCTTCTACCGCGACCTACGCAGGCCCTTCTCGGCCCCAGACGCCTGCAAGGGTAAGTGTGCCAGGGCCCGGAAGGAAGGGCGCTCTGCACACTCCAGAGTCGTCCACCCTTCACTTTGCTGGCCGGGGAGGGAGCCGTGACACCCTCTGACAATGCTCTCGTCAATATCGGTTCATTTCTTTATTGATGAAGGGTAAGAATTTTCAACAGTACCATATTCATAAATGTACTCCTTC
The DNA here is from genome assembly GCA_004027655.1 of Graphiurus murinus. Taxonomy (NCBI): domain Eukaryota; kingdom Metazoa; phylum Chordata; class Mammalia; order Rodentia; family Gliridae; genus Graphiurus; species Graphiurus murinus. The sequence goes on from PVLC010003402.1 coordinate 16,040, forward strand.
CTCACTCCCCCTGAAGCAAAACTACTTCCTGTGGTACCACAGTTTGGAAAACAAGAAGACATAAAACAAATGAAGAGTTTTTTGTTTTGTTTGTTTGTTTGTTTGTTTGTTTGTTTGTTTGTTTGTTTTGGTGGTAGTGGGGATTGAACTCAGTGGCACTGTACCTCCAAGCTACACTCTCAGTCCTTTTTTAAATTTTTATTTTTTTTTAACACAGTCTCACTAGTTACTGACAGTCTTGCTAAGTTGCTGAGGCTGGCCTCAAAACTGTGATCCTCCTGTCTCAGTCTCCCAAGTACTGGGTTTACAGGTATGTGTCACTACCTCTAACTAAAAGGAAGAGATCTTTAAGATGATCTTTATTTTTTAATACGCTTTTATTTGTGTATTATAGTCTCACATCATAATGTGCATCATGATCTTAAGACTAAATATATGAGTAGGGAGCCGACAATAAATGGACTCAAGCTGATGAAATGAAGAGTAGTTACCTACACCGGGATCATCTAGCTTCAGCAATTTAGCAAGATCTTGGCAACCCAGTGAGACTCTATTTCAAAACAAAAAAATATTTAAAAAGGGCTGGAGGGCTAAGGGGGTAGCGCGGAGGTAGAATGCCTGAATATATGTGTGTGTGTGTGTGTGTGTGTGTGTATTTTTTTTTTTAAAAAACCAGGTATGATGGTGCATCCCAGTACTTAGGAGGTTGAGACAGGAGGATCACAGGTTAGAGGCCAGCCTCAGTAATTTAGCAAGGCCCTCAGCAACTTAGTGAGACCTTCAGCAACCTTGCAAGACCCTGTTTCAAAATTAAAAATGGCTGGGGGCATAGCTCCGAGGTAGAACTCCTCTGGGTTCTACCCCCAGTACAAAAACAAAGAAACAGAAGCAGGGCGTGGTGGTGCACGCTTGTAATCCCAGTACTTGTGGGAGGCTGAGACAGGAGGACCCGGTTCGAGGCCCGCCTCAGCTCCTTAGTGAGGTTCTCCGGAACTTAATGAGACCCTGTTTCAAAAATAAAGAATAAAAAATAGGGCTGGGGGTGTGGCTCAGAGGTAGAATGCCCCTGGGTTCAATCTCCAGTACCTCGCAAAAAAACAACAACAACAACAACAAAATACCACACGTGCACATTTTTAACTTTAACACCTAACATTTTTAACTCAAATCAAACAAGTTAAGAGGGACAGAGGGTTGGGGCAGGGAGAGGAATGACAAGGTGCAGGATTGAACAGGATGGTGAGGGAAGGTAAAAGTCAAGGAGAAGATTTGAGACCTGCCTGCAAGGTGCGTGGCCGGCTGTTACAGGCCTTGCCGCCTACAGAGTGGAAGGCAGGCAGAAGGTGGCCAGCTCAGTGACCACAGCAAGCTCTCAACAGGGGGTTGTGGCAGAATATTTCTCCAAGAATCCTATTTCGCTCCTGCTCCTTTCAAACAGATCTGTCTAGAAGCCTTCGCTGCCACTAGCTGGCTGTGTGCCCCTAAGCCAGCTGGTAAAACTCCCTCTCTGGACCCCAGCCTCTTCGTAAGAACAGTTCCTCCCTGAAATGCTGTAACGAGAATTAACATACATACGTATATAAGATAAAGTGTTCAGCATGTTGCCTGTCACATACTAAGCCCTCAAGAAATGAAAACCAGTATTATAACTGTCGTCCTGAAAGCTGGAAGGCAGGAAATAATTCTCCAGAGTTTCTGTTCTTTATTGATTAAAAATGCCTTATGTCAAAGATAATTACTTCTTTAAAACCCACAGTACCTTAGGGTCTAAAATAAAGGATCCCTAACTGTATGTACTGACCGAAGGGACTGCTTATAAGATTATGTTGACCTAGAAAACACCCTAAATACAGAACTGATCCTAACACCATTTTGTATATGATATGCTGGGGGTTGAACCCTGAGGTGTTCTACCTCTGAGCTACACCCCCAACCCTATTTTATTTTATTATTTTTATTTTTATTTTATATACTTATTTTATTTGAAACAAGGTCTCACTAAATTGCTGATTCTGGCCTCAAGCCTGCAATCCTCCTTTCTCAGCCTCCCAAGTACTGGGATTACAGTCCAGTTTAGGATATGTTTAAATAGATATGTGTTAGGTGTACATCCTACAGCCTCAGACCACTAAGTGCAAATGTCTGAAAATCAGAATGCATGAATTACCAAGCAGATAAAGAGGGAAAGAAAATAATTTGTCATTGAGTAACATAGATAACTATTTTCTCAGACAACTGGTAACGTTTTAAAAGCTATTATCATATAGCATTTACTTGAAACAGTATGTTCTACGATGTGCCTCATGTATTTACTCATTCATTCATTCATTTAGTGACCATATATCGAGGGCCTATCCTGTGCCCAGTGCTTAGGATGCAGCAGGGGGCAAAACAGGATGGGCCCTTGAGGAGCCTGTGTTTCAGCGGAGGAGGCAGACCTTGAATATAATTGATAAGAATGCAATATGTGAGAAGGTGATAAGGCTGTTATCACTGAAGACCAACAAAATAAGTTAAGAGGCATAGAGGTTTGGGGCAGGGAGAGGGGTGACGAGGTGCAGGATTGAACAGGATGGTGAGGGAAGGTGAAAGTCAAACAGAGATTTGACAACAGCGAGGAAGATGGCTAAATATCCAATTGGGGAAAGATCATTCTAGAAAGAAGGAATACCTAGAGCAAAGGTCCTAAGACATCGACCCGCGAGTAGTTCATAGTCAATAAGTATCCTTTGGTATCATTACCTGGGAACAAGTAGATGAATTATGGAAATAACTAATACCAACTTAGTTCTTTTAGCATAATTTGCAGAAGGCAGATGGGTCAGTACAGAAGATCTGCACCACTGGTAGATTCCCGAGGAAGGCATAGCTCCATTCGCGTTCTGACTCTTCAGGGTGTGTTTGGGGCAAAGATGCCCGTGTCCACTTCCCTAGGTTGGATTTCCCTCCTGGCATGGCACCTTCTTCCAGAATAGTACTCTTGTTCTTCTCCCTTTTCTGAGCCTGCACATCCAATTCTTCTCTCTACCTAAATACTCTCCATGACACATTGTTTGATTGGCAATACATTGGAGAACTTTTTCATTATTAATTAGTGATATTTTTCCTATTACTAACTCCTTCCTTAGGAGATATATCTTTATGTCATCTCTTCTGTTATTAACTCTAATAATAAAGCTTATGACAAATAAGTTTGCATACTTAGCATTTATTAAGTACCTATAGGATACCAGACTTGCTGTGAGGTGCTAATAGAGATACTGATATAACTAAAGGTTTTCTCCCCACTCGTTTCTACTTTGCTTTCTTGAGGAAGGTGATATCAAGAAAACAAGTTGATAGTTTTAAAAATGTAAGCTATCTCAGTGTGTGGTTCCACCAGTAACATGTTTGATGGTATTCAAAATAACGGTTTTATTATATTTGGTCTATTGTGCTTACCAAGGCAGAAAAGTAACCTGCTCCTCAGTGTGTGGTCCACAGACCCACCCCATTGGCACCATCTTATTGATGATTAGAAATACAGAACCTCTGATCCCAACCCAGGTCCACAGAATCAAATATGTGCTTTAGCAAAATTCTCACGTGGGACTATATCCCATTAGAGGTTGAATGTGGTATAGAATGCTTTTCAACAAGGTTTAAAAAGCATTTTAGCATCTGGGTGTTGTGGCATATGCCTGTAATCCCAGTACCTGGGAGGCTCAAACAGGAGGATTGAAGGTTCCAGGCCAGACTCAGTAACTTAGCAAGACCTCATTGCCAAATAAATAAATAAAAAGGGCTGGGGTAGAATGTCCCTGGATTCAATGCCCAGTACCAAAAAAAAAAAATTAAGAAAGAGATTCTTGAGGAGATCCTCCATAGTTCTTTGATGGGTGTCTTTATGTTTCCTCTAAATTGGGTACAAAAACACAAAGTTTGCCCTACTTTCCGATCTCAATGATTGCCTTTGTTTCCCTTCAGGAGTTGACCTAGAAAATAGAATGAATTGATGATACTCTTCCGCACATCCTCCATCATATATTTATTAGAATACTTGCCTGGGAGCATTGATTCATTCAGTAAATATAGTGACATTCATCTTAGGACTCTGTTCACACTTGGGTAGCGAGCTTCCTGCTGAATAAGCCAAGGACTTATTGGCCCTATTAATGTTCTAGGCTGTTTGCCCCTCTCCCTCTCCTGATAAGCACTGTGCTACATGCTATGGTCCTTCTGTGTACACTTTTAGTTAATGGTCATAAATTCATCCAAAAAAAAGCCCTGAGCCCTGAACCAGATCTAGTGGCCAATAAATTTATTCCTGTGAGCAACAAAATCATCTCTGTTCTTACTTCCTCTTTATTTCAACCTTAACTGCAACCTACTGCAGGACTCACATAATCAACTACTCATTTCCATGCCAAGAAATCACTTCTGGGGATTCCAGAGATGTTGTTTATTTTTTTTTTAAGACAAGTGAAGATCATTGAAACTGAATTTTATTTCTACAACTCAGAAAAAAAAATGTTTTAGAAGATAGTGCATTTAAGGTCTGTAAACACAAGGGAAAATGTGAATCTTTCCAACTGAATTTAGAGCTGAGTACAGCAATGGAGGCTTACATTGGCTGATTGCTAAGGAACAGAACAAAAAAGGGAAATATAGTTCTAGGTGCTGCGGTGCTTTGAGCAATATTATTTGTATGTTCCAAAAGAGCACAGTCTCTTAGAAGAATTCATTTGAAGCCTCTAAAGTCACTTACATGGCTTTGGCATTCTATAACCAAAGTAGATTTTCCTACAATAGGCATATTAAAAAGGTGAGAATAACCCTACCAGATTTGGTATTTTGGCTTTCGGGGGCAGCGGGAGTAGAAAAGTCTGGATTTATTGCATTTGCCCATCTCTCTAGTTTCAATATTCCCATCATGTCCAGCTTGGCTCTAAGTCCAAGGTGAAGTAGTTTCTTTCCTTTGGCCAAAGTCTAGCCTCCAACTTCACAGCCACTTCCCTGCTCTCTGGTCACTGGTTCCCAAACCTGGATGTGGACTGGGAGCACTTACTGAGCCCTGGCCTACATCTCCTGACTCAGAATCTTCAGCAGGACACGGGGCCAGACACCTGCATTGCTCTCCACACCTCCTTGGTGATTGTGGTTCAGCCCTTTGGTCTCCCGGCCAGCACTGGAGAACCACCACGTATCCCAGGCCTGCTTCTAGTGTGAGCTCTTTTCACTTTCATCCTGGGAGGAAAGATTATGAGCTAGCAGTCATCTGAACTGAATCTGCTCCCTGAATTAGCCATATCTCAAGTAGAAAATCCTAAAGGATTACTGAAACTCTGGCTAGGTAACTCTATTTCTGACATGCAGATGGATGTAAATGCGAGTATTCCTGTCGGTTATCTTCTCCCATTTAATGGCTAGTGAAGAACCTCTGTTTTTCTAAAAAAAAAAAAAAAAAAAAAATTCCAACAGAAATTCCACAATGTCTGTTTTCTGTGTAACCATTTCAAAGTTAAGTGTCTGGTTATTCCTCCCAGAGAACTCCCTCTTATCCATAGTGTATAGATTTATTGACCATAAATACCTCAGACTTCAAAGTGAATTAACTTGTAATGAGACTAGAGTTTACGATAAAATTAGCTTATCCATACAATAACATTTACTTTTGATTCTATATTTACATATTTTAGGACACAGCATTAAACTACTGTATATTATTGTGGTGTTATTGTTTTATTTTTTTTTTATAGTGGGGATTGAACCAGGAGTGCTCTACTACTGAGCTATCCCCGCCAGCCCTTTTTATTTTTATTTTGAAATAGGGTCTCAATAAGTTGCTGAGTCTGGTCTTGAACCTGTGATATTCCTATCTCAGCCTCCCAAGTACTGGGATTACAGGCGTGGGCCACCACGCCCAGCTTGTGTTGGTATTTAAATAATCACTGAATCCAGTTCATAGTCTTTCCTTCCCAACTCTCCTCTTTTTAAACACCAAAGAATTTGTTAATTGCTGCACAGATGAGAAGTCGGTTGGGTATGCAATACTGATAGCTATTCACAACACTTTTTTATAGAAAACTTCTCTTACTTTAGTAGAACACGTTTGAAACAGATGTTTGTAGAAATGCCTTGTGGAACAGAAATGACTCTGTTTTTAGGAAACCACTGGTTAGTTCCTTTGCAAGAAATTTGACTTTTTATGTCAAGGCTTGTATTTTTAACTATTGCGTAGTCTCTCTCCATATTTAAAGAAAAAAAAATCAGCCAATGAAAAAGGAAGTTGAATGTATTTGGTGTCCAAGTAAACAACTTCTTGAAAGACTGGCATGCCCTTCCTTCTTCTCCAGTGGGCCGAAATAATGTAGCCCATTGCCTTCTAGCAGAGGGTGAATTAAAAATAAATTTGGCCCCTGTGCCCTACAACCTAAACCAAGTGTTTACCAAGATACCTTCTGGTTACTTAGTTACAGTTACCCTAACTAACCATCTATCTTTGTCGAGAAAAAGACCTATCATCCAAGTCTCATTTTCCTTTTTGCTTTTTCGCCTTCTTTTCTTCTTTTTGGGTTAGGTGAAAAGTATCCAACTGATGGAAACCCAGATACCTCTTTCCATCCTTTACTGACATGGCACCTTCTCATGATGCTCTCAAGAAGAATCTCTGCACTTCTCTGTTCCTTTGCGTCTCTATCAATTATTCCATTGTACCGTACTATAGTGATTCTTTTCTTTCAAGTTCTGTACTATAGTGATTCTTATCTTACAAGTTTAAAAAAATTTTTTTTCTTTTTTTTTTGTTTTTGGTGGTACTAGGAATTGAACCCAGGGACATTCTACCTCTGAGCTACACCTCAATCTCTATTTCATTTTTTTTTTTTTTTAATTTTGAAACAGGGTCTCACTAAGTTGCAGGAGGACTTGCTAAATTCCTAAGGCTGTCCTCCAATCTGTAATCCTCCTGCCTCAGCCTCCTAAGTTACTCAAATAGTAACTTAGTTTTTTTCTTTCAAACTAGTTTTGGCAAAGCCACATGAGTTCCTTTCATGTCATATAAACAACATAGATATCTCTGTTGTATATTAAAAGCAACTGTGAATGATTCCAGCATAGAATCAATATGAAGTAACTGTTTTTGAAAAGCAAGCTTTAAAAATAGAGCCAGTAACTTGGCAGTAAGAGTTGGGAAACTTTAATCTCAGCTGTTTTGTTTTGTGTTGTTTAATCTACAAAGTAAAACAAGAGGGTTAAGAAGTGAAAGTGACAGAGAAAATAGATATGTCACAATGTAATAATCATACTAGGATAACCCTTTATTTTTAATATACTTTTATTGGTGTTTTGTAATTACACATCACAGTGAAGCCCAGAGTGATAGGCACATACATGCACACAGCGATTCATGAGCCTCTCCCCTAATCCAGCCCATCTCTTCTCCTTCCCAGTATAGGATACTGAGATTGGCATTGATAATTTCCTGTATGTACATAGCATCAACTGAAGTGTTAGATAATCCCATAAAAAGATTAAATAACATATGTTAAAATTTACCCCCCAGCCTCAAAAAGGAGAAAACTTTCTTTTTGTGTGTGTGTGTGTGGTACTGGGGATTGAACTCAGGGACATTCTACCTCCGAGCTACATCCCCAGCCCTATTTTTTATTCTTTATTTTGAAACAGGGTCTCACTAAGTTGTGGAGGGCCTCACTAGATAGCTGAGGCTGGCCGCAAACCCGGATCGTCCAGTCTCAGCCTCCCAAGTACTGGGATTACAAGCGTGCGCCACCACGCCCGGCGGAGAAAAACTTTATTAATTGATGAATAATAAAAGTCAAATTTGGAAAGAGACGTGGGAGAGGTCATGAAATTCTCTAAAATAGTTCTCAAACAGAAAGTGTAATTCACTGAATAAGTAATAAGCCATGCTGCATTTGATGAGGACGAATATTAAATAAGCAACTAATTATAAATATGACACCTGAATAAAATCTGGACAGAATTGGAAGAGGCATAAAGAAGAGAAATGGCATTTGCTGAATGGCTACTTCAGGCAGGAAACCGTGCTGGGCAATTTACATTAAGTTTTCTCACTTAGTGATCCTTATGAGTTAGATGGTATCTTCTCTGTTTTACAAAGGAGGACACTGAGGCTCATGTTGATTATGTAGTTTATCCAACTTCACCCAGCTGGTGAATGGCTAACTAGGAACCCAGGTTTGTCTGACTGCAGAGACCTTGTTCCCTTCCATGTCCTACAAACACACAGAGAATTCTACTTACATGGTGACCTACTTGAAAACAAAATGAATAAACCAAGATAGAAATAATGAGACAGACTTTAGAACCAAAAAAATAAACTGTAAAGAACCTAGGTTCTTCTTTTATTTTTTTTTTAAGTACAGCATTTGGTTACTGATAAACAGCCATGTAAAATCTGAATTGGAAGAATTGCATTCAGTTTAAGGAATTTTAACATGAGAAAGATGGAGGTGACTGGAGAATGTTCCAGATCAACAAACAAAAACAACTGAGGGAAGAGAGACACTAACAGATAAGTGCAAAGGAGGGGAAATGGTCTCAGATTAACTAGGAAATCTCTTAGGGAGAATGCAAAGAGTTTCTCCAGATACTCAAAAGGTGTGAAGGGTACAGAGAGGTGGGGGGAGGGGAGTTACTTCCCTAGAAAGAGTTATAATTAGATATAACTGTATGAAAAGGACCCTAGAACAAAGAGTTATAATTAGATAAAATTGCATTGAAAGAGAAGAAAGGAATTCCAGATTGATTAATGATGAATTGATAAAAAAAATTTGCTTCCAGTGACAGACATTTCTGGGTGGAGAATATCTCCTTCAGAGTTGCAATAAAGAACTTTTATTACAAATAATATGACTGGGCTAAAAGAAACACTAAATGTAGGAAATAGTCGTGCCCTGGTGATTCAGAATAACCTACTTTGTTTTGACAATTCAGTTTTTTTTGCAATTTTGTTGGACTTTTTTTCTTTTCTTAATGTGCTTTTATTGGTGCATTATAGTCTCACATCATAATGTAAATCATGTTGACAATGACATATATGCACACAGCACTTGGTGCCCCTCCCCCACCTCCCTATCTCTCACCTTTCCAATACAGAGACTGACACTGGTATTTTCACATATGTACATACAGTCAATGGTAGTATTTCCAATAATGAACCTCAGTCTTCCCCTCACCCTTCCTTTAGACCACTCCCTGGTTCCATTGAGATTTCTCCTCCATTATCTGGAGTCCCTCTGTATCCCAGTTACTCCCTAGCTTGCACATAAATAAAACATATGCTTTTCACTTTCTATGACTGGCTAATCTCAGTTAACATAATGTTCTCCAGGTCCTTCCATTTTCTTGCAAATGACATTATTTTATTATTTTATTCTTCTTTATTGCTGAGTAGAATTCCATTGCATATATTTCCCATTGGACTTTTGTTCTATTTCTAGTATCTTAGTATTGTATGCTGTGATGCTAAGATACCAAAAAACCTATAAAAGGAGCTTTATGAATCTCTTATAGAATTAGTAATATGAATCAAAAGAGAAAATCATTTCATGATTGTGGGTGACTGAGAAGCATTCATTGATTCCCTCCACAAAGACCAGGCAGCCGAAATGTGTCAGGCATAGTCTTGGGTTTTGCAGATGCGGAGATTGAAAAGATGTGGTTCCTACCTTCTAGGCCTTGCAGAGTACTACATAAAGATGTCTGAGAGGCACACGTCATAAGGATTACTGAAGGCCAAAATATCATCAATTGTCAAAAGAAATACTTATTAAGTAATGCAATTCATCTATTTTTAAAAACTCAAACAAGCCAGGCACAGTAGCATTTGCCTACAAGCCTACTACTTGGGAAGCTGAGGTAGGAGGCTCTCAGGCTTAAGGCCAGTGTGTGGTAATTTAGTGAGATTTTGTTTCAAAATAAAATATAAAAAAGGGTTGAGGGTGTAACAGTGGTATAGAGCTCCCCTGGGTTCATCCCCAGTACCACACACACACACACACACACAAAAAACCCTCAACCTATATTTATTCCATGTCTACCACGTACCAGACCTATTCTAATTACTGTATATATAGTATAATAGAGTCCATACCTCCATAGAAATAGGCTATAAATAAGTTTACCTGAGTGAATGAGTCATTAAAAATGTTATAAGTGTTATGAAGAGAAAAGGTACCATGACAGATAATAGCAGGGACTAATGGATTCAAAGGAGTGATCTAACATAGATGCAGTCAGTGAGGAATAAGGTTTGTTTTTCCAAAGGAAAAAGGAGTTAGTGATGACCCCAATTCCTGGCTAGGTGCCTGAATGGACTTGGAATACAGAAGACTGAGCAGGTGGTATTTCTTAAAATAATAGTAATAATAATTAAAAATAATGGTGTTTGATATAACCGAATTCTTCAAAGCAAAAACACAGTGTCCAAAATTATATCCAAAAGTTTTCCAGTAATAAAATTTGTGTGCTCAAAGCTGTTTTCATCAGTTCAAATGAAGTAGCAAACCAAGAACATAAAAATGGGTTTTTAACTGCGAAAGATCTCTGAGACACACCCAGGAATAAAGAGTAATGGGCACAGTTACTGCTCATCACTAGGAAGGAAATGATACAGAAATCAGCGGCAGTCACTTAATGGAGAATTAGAAATCATGGACATGACTCTAATATTTATTTATACTTTCATATAAAATTTTATAGAAGAAAGAAGATACACTTAAATACCTTACCTTTATTTTTAAAGCATCAATAGAGGCAGATTTTACTCATCAGTAGATGGTCATCTTTTTTAGGGGCATGACTTTTCTAGAAAACACTGGATTTCAGTAAATGAAAGGCAAAACTTAATTTACTTTCTTTGTTTAGTTTTTTTATTTTTATACTTTTATTGGCACATTATAGTCTCACATCATAATGTAGTTCATACTTACTAGATTTCTTCAAGCATAATTTTGTTTCAAGTTAAATACTACTTGAATATTGTAGAATTAGCTACCACTGAGAATTAGCTACCAGTGTTCAGTGGTAGTTAATTCTACAATATTCAAGTAGCATTTTAAGGATCAATAGAAAAATGTTCCCTGGGATAGTAAAGGGTAACTCGATTGCCCTTCACAAAGTAAAGTTTATTTAAAGTCTGTTCTGTGTTTTTTATAGCTATTCATCCACTAGCAAAAATAGTTGATAGTAGAAAAAAACAGTACTAAAAAAGATAAAAGACTTCTTTTATCTATTGTTTAACTTCGCACTTAATATATTTATAACAGCTCATACTATCTCCTTTCTGCTCAGAGATGCATCTCCAAACCATCTCCCTCGAGTCCCATTCCCTCCAAGAACCTCAGGCAGGCAGCTGGGCAGCTTTTGAAATAACTTTGCTATTAAAAATTCCCCATCCGAAGTTCTGTAGGGCCTTGACCTTTGCAGGAGCCTGGGAGGCACTGCCAAGGGAGCAGCCACTGGGTAGTGGCGAAAGGTCCTGAGCAGCCACTTCTTTCCCAGCTAAGGGCCTTGAACTTTGAGTTCTGTTTTTAGAAACACTAAATCAGAAGCAAATACTTTCAGAGTATTTTGCTCCCAGTGTAGCTTTTACTAAGAGAAAAGAAAAAAAAAAGTTAGAGTCATCAGGTAATGTTGACAATTTAAAAGAGGTAAGGCCGGGCATGGTAGCCCATGCCTATAATCCCAGTACTCAGGAGGCTGAAACAGGAGGATCGCAGGTGTGAGACCCTCAGTGACTTAGTGAGACCCTGTTTCAAAATAAAAAAATAAGAAGGGCTAAGGTATAGCTCAGAGGTAGAACACCCCTGGGTTCAATTCCCATTACCACTAAAAAAGAAAAGGTGAGATGCTGAGCTCAACTGGTTGTTTCTATAGCAAGCTTGGAATTATGGGTCACCCTCTAAGTGAAAGACAAGCAAACAGACTCCCAGAGTCCTAGTGAAGGTGGGAATAAAGAGGAAGAGGCAGCAGTGGTCTCCTTGACTCCACCATGGAAGGCTTTAGCAACTTCATCAGGATCCAGTGAGCTGCAGTGGTTCCCAGCCATTCTATGCTTGTGTTTATATGCTTCTACTCACACGGGGGCATGGCTGTGACTCTCACGCCACATCACATTGAACAGTATTTCCCCACAAATAGCAAAACCACAGAGCACATCTTACATTTTCTCAACATACTGATCTACAATGAGTAAACGCAGGTTGATTTTTTTCTTTAATCCAAGAAAAGGAGCACATAAGAAAAGAGGAACTTAATTCCAAAGGACTTGAGAGTCATCAAGAATGCTGTGCTCGTGCCAGGTATGGTGGTGCATGCCTGCAATCCAAGTGTTTGGGAGGCTGAGACAGGAGAATTGCAGATTCAAGACCAGCCTCAGCAATTTAGTGAGACTCTCAGCAACCTAGTGACACCTATTTCAAAACAAAAAATAATAATAATAATAAATATGACTGGGAGTGTGTCTCAGAGGTAGAATTCCCCTGGGTTCAATTCCCAGTATAAAAGGAAGGAAGGAAGAGAGAGAGGGAGGGAGGAAGGCAGGCAGGCATTTGCCACCACATTCCTCCCAGGTATGAGGCAAGAAGACTATTTGTAAAGCCAGTTAGATCATTCATTTCCTTCAAAACCCATCCATATCTGTGGTGAGGTAATTACTGCTCTTTCCTTTGTGTGCTCATGACACCGGACTAATTTGGCTATAATACTTACTTCTTTTCAATTAATTGTTTCCATATCTCTTTCCACTTACTCAAGAGATATGCTCTATGTATTCATGTTTGCAGCTCCGGTCCCTAGCATAGTTCATGTTAACACTAACTCTTTAGTGAAGGTATAAATCAGTGAGTCGATGGATGGATGGGTGAGTGAATGGATGGTGGGTGTTCTTTTTCTTCTTCTTGGTACTGAGGATTGAACGTAGGGACATTCTACCACCTTTTTTTTTTTTTTTTAAACAGGGTCTCACTAGGTTGCTGAGTCTCACTATGTTGCTGAGGCTGGCTTCAAACCTGTGATTCTCCTGTCTCAGCCTCCTAAGTACTTGGGTTGCCACCATGCCCAGCTAATGGTAGGCATTTTTAAACTAATTATGTTTCATACAGATAATAGTACGAGTTAATTTTTTAGCACGTGGGGCCACTAAATACCAATGCAGTGCCAAATGCGTACCCTGTTTCATCCAAGCCTCAAACAACACAGTGATATAGGTATTGGTATTCTTCAGTCATGAGAAAATGGAGAGTTGAGGAGGTTCATTTCATGAAGTCTTATAGAGTACAGCCCGTACTCAGAATTTGAACTCATCTAGGCTGACTCCCAAGTTTATGCTTTGGCCAACTTCATTATATTACTTCAATTTGGGTTTCTGTTTTTCTATGAGATCTTATAGGTAATTTCAAACAGCTGTATTTACTATCAGACTTTTTGGTTGAGAAAAATATTAATTTTAGAGCCTATGGATACACAAGGTTGTTCAAATGTGTCCATCCTGTTCTATTGATGGTTGTGCTTCCTGCTTGAAGATCCTCTAGAGCAGCTTCATGTCCCCTTTTCTGTAAATGCTTTGTAGAAAGACATTGCTGCACATGATCGATGCATTTGCTGCAGACATGTATCTGTAGATAAAATGTGTATCACGGCTGTTATCTAAATCCATTGCTTGAAGGGAGCCTGTTGTGAAATGTTTTGCACAGTGCCCATTTCCTCTATTGCATCTGTTTTGAAAGTTGTATATCGTTACTTTAGATGTCTTCCAATAGGACATCCCAGTAAACAACATACTATGCAAAATAAGTCATTCACATTATTAAAGAATGCTTGTGACAATATTTGGGAATTAAAATAACATCTGTAATAATTTCGCTTTGCCACTGTAGGTGTGGGTGGGGGCAGCCTAAGGTGAATGTTTTGGAGGGTGAAATGACTCCAATATGTAATGATTTGCCACCTAGACAAGGATTTGCCACCCAAACAGCTCCTAAATACATATGGCTGCCACTGAAAGTACCATTTTGACCATGGCTATATATGCTAAAAATGATAATTAAGTTCAGAATGACAGTATTTGGTGACTGTTCAGTCTTCACTATTAGGGCTTGTGTCTAACAAGACAAAGGGGAAGTCAAGGACTTATATCATTCTGGGTCATAACTTAGACATGCATGGAAAAGTAAGTTACATTTTAGAACCAAAATCAATAAGAAATAGATGTTGGAGAATTAAAACTGATCCAGAACCTAAAGAGCTCCTTTCCCCCCTGCTCCCAAGCAAAAAGAAAATAAATTCACATTCTGGAAGAAAATAAGAAACACAGATTGTGTGTGTCAGATACTGACTGCTATCAAACTTCAGGAGTTAGGTATGCAAGGCAAGCCTTGGTGTGTAGTCTGAAAAAGTTTATCTTTAAAGGTGTCAGGGCCTTCTGCCTGGAGCTAGTTCTGCATAGTTTCCAAGTGGTATTTTTATCTGGTAATTATACAAAAAGTCACATTGACAGAAATCCACTAGCACATGTGATAGAATTGCATTTTTCTCTAGCCATTCCTGAAATGTGTGTAGGTTTTAAAAGATAGGGTCCTACAGAGAGGTCAACTCCTAGTAATGCTCAAATTTACTAGGTAATGGCCAGGCCTGGTAGTGCACACCTGTAATCCCAGTACTTGGGAGGCTGAGACAGGAGGATTGCAAGTTTGCAGCCAGCCTCAACAACTTAGCAAGACACTCCGCAACCTAGTGAGACCCTGTTTCAAAATTAAAAAATAAAAAAAGGCTGGGGGGTAGCTCAGAGGTAGAATGCCCCTTGGTTCAATCTCCAATACCATACATACATATACACACACACACACACACACAAAAGGGTAATGGTGATGGAATACCGTGTTTTACCATGGATGGGGTTCCTACAACATCTTTTGAGTGATGCAGTAACTATTGGTTTAGGCATGTCAAAATGATGAAAGTTTTGTATGTTTGTATGCAGTTTTATTTGAAGCCACTACGCTGTTTTGAACAAAGTACTTTGATATATTCATCTTACATATTATATAATCCCTCCCAATTATTTCATTAGAAACAAATGACAAAGTGATGGTACTTTGACACCTTAAGAGAAAAATGCCTAAATGTCCTCAAACTGAAATACAACTGAAAAAAGAGAATTTAGTGTAGAAACAGTTACCATAACTGCATTAATTTAAATATAGACGTTCTCCCAAGAAACTGAATGTTTACTTCTCTCCTTGTATTAGGTAAGATTGTTTTTTTTAATATTGGAATTATTCTTCTGAACTGTGGATCTCTTGAAGGGCCAAAACTATCTCATTTAAATTTGATCCTGAGTAGCTGCTGCTAAGAATGTTGAGTAAGTGAGTGAGTAGATGAACCCTGCCTCACACAAACTCGCACACTGTTCACCTTTCAAACAATGTCTTTTCTATCTTCTTTCATTGCCCTTTGTAAAGAATTTTCATCGGGTGTGTGTGTGTGTGTGTGTGTGTGTGTGTGTGTGTGTGTGTGTGTTTTGCTGGGGATTGAACCCAGGGGCGTTCTACCTCTGAGCTACATACCCAGGCCTCTTTTTATTTACTTTTAGTTTTGTTTTTTGTTTGTTTGTTTATGGTACTAGGGATCGAACCCAGGGGCATTCTATCTTTGAGTTACACTCCCAACCCCCTTTGGTATTTTGGAACAGATTCTTGCTAAATTGCTAAGGCTAGCCTTGAACCTACGATCCTCCTGTCTCAGCCTCCCAAGAACTGAGTTTATAAGCAAGTACCACCATGCCTGGCGTCATTCAGTTTTATAAACTAGAAACCCTAAGATCACCCACAACTTGTTTGTCCCTTAACAATTTCTTCTTCCTCATCCAAATGGTCCCTAAATTCTATCTTAAATTTTTTTTTCCTATCCAAACTTTTCTCCCATTCCCACACCTACTGTCTCAGTCATTTCCTGGTGTGCGCTCTCTCTCTCTCTCTCTCTCTCTCTCTCTCTCTCTCTCTCTCTACCGCTCTACCGCTCTACCGCTCTACCGCTCTACCGCTCTACCGCTCTACCTCTCTACCTCTCTGGTTTCCCTGCTGCCACTCTAGTCTATGCAGTTCACCAAAGTGTCCACCAAAATTAAGTCAGAACCATGTCATGATTGTGCTTTAAAATGTCCTATAGTTCCTTATGCCCACGAGACAAAATGCCACTTCATGGACTAGGTCCCTCCACAGTCTGGGATCCTAGCACAATCCACTCCAATTCTACAACTTTCTCTCCTGCCTCATCATCTCTCTTCAAGAGCTCTCCAACAGACACTCAACTCCTCATGTTCCCCAAAGAGGCTGGGCCCTTCCATGTGGGATCCCCACAACCAGGGATGTTCTTCATGTCAGTTCCACAAAGGCTTACTGGGGCGTCTACTATGTGCCAGACACTGTTCTGGGGTCTCCAAAACAAAAATAAGATGATAAAGACTCTTCTGTCAATGATGCAGAGCTCAGTAGTAAGGGAGAAAAGGATACTAACAAGTAATAATAATGTTCTGTGAGACACACAAAACAGAAATATATACAAAGAACAGAAGTGAGGAGAGAGGCTTGACTGGAGGGAGTGGGACAGGAAAGCATGTTGGGATCTAGAAGGGCTAGTGGGGAAGACACAGATATGGCAGGGGCACCAGTGCACGAAAAAGCTCAACATTTCCAGGAAGCAACAAGAGCTTCCAGTAACACAGACACATAAGACGCAATGGGGGCGATGTACACTTAGAAGTGGCTAGGAGGGTGGATTTTTATGGTGCTTCAACCACAGTTAAAAACTAAATCATTATTTAATATATCAAAGTCAATCACTGAACTTGAGAAGGAGGGAGGGCAAGGGAGTGGGTTGGGAATTGGGGTAGGGGTTAAATGAGAAATGTGTGCATATATGCCTTTATCAGCTTGTACCTAACAAAGATGTATGATTACAATGTACCAATTAATAAAAAAATTTTAAAACTAAACCATTATTTTAAAAAAATACAATAAGAAGTCAGACATGGTGGCACATACCTGTAATCCCAGTACTTGGGTGTCTGAGACAGGAGGATCACAGGCTTGAGATCAGTCTAAACAACTTCTTGAGACTCTCAACCACCTAGCAAGACCATGTTTTAAAATAAAAAAGAGCTGGGGCTGCTTGGAGATAGAATGCCCCTGGGTTCAATCCCCGGTACCACAAAGAAAGAAAAGGAGGGAGGGAGGAAAGAAGGAAGGGGAGTATTTTAAAACCAAGCTGGAATGAGTGACTGCCTACCTTCCCTCCTTTTCAACTTGTAATCTCCTATTTGTCTTATATATCTGGCTCATGCATCTAAAGATTCCTCTCCTGTGAGTCCAGTGAGGTTCCCTCAGCCTGGGTTGCCTGTGCTTCCATACCATTTTATATTTACCTCTACTACATCACAGTGGATGGAAATTCTTGCTTATTTCTTTTTTTCCCATACAAGACTACAAGTTCTTTGAGAGCTGACACCATTTTGCATATAAATACAGATCTTATACTTCTGTAAGAAATGTTAACATATGAACTAGTTGATTCCAGCTTTGCACATCCAATATTCTTTCATCCTTACAACTGTACAAGGATAGATACATTCTTAATCCCATCTTTACAGACAAAGAACTGAGGTGAGAGGCTAGGCATCTTGCCAAAAGTTGGAGAGTTGGATAATGGTGATGTGAAGCCAAATTGACTTTTTTTTGTGTGTGTGTGTGTGTGGTACTGGGGATTGGACTCAGGGGCATTCTACCTCCTAGCTACACCCCCAGCCCTATTTTTTATTCTTTATTTTGAAACAGGGTCTCACTAAGTTGCGGAGGGCCTCACTAAGTAGCTAAGGCTGGCCACGAACCCGGATCCTCCGGTCTCAGCCTCCCAAATGCTGGTATTACAAGCATGCGCCACCACTCCTGGCTACCAATTTGACATTTTAATGACAAAATACACAGTGAATGAAGTTCCAAAGGGGAAAGAAGGAGAGAGTGAGGGCTAAACTATAAGTTGATAAGATGTGGCAAGAGGGAGTTGGCCTATTTCATATCGGGCACTGTTTTATATGCCTGGTTTCATTTAAAATAACTTTAGCCTCATGAAATCTCCATAAGATGTAGATATCGCAGTAATGAAAGCAAGGTTCAGGAAAGTTACATTTCTTTTCTGAAATCACAGAGTGAGTGGGAGGCAAGGGTGTAAACCAAGAGCTCTCCCAGCATTTCTCATTAGAGCAAGGAATAGAAAGATGATGATAAAGAGATTTTTGAAGTACCATAAAGATTATCCAGAGCTGGGTGTGGTGGTGCATGCCTGCAATCTCAGTTCTTAGGAGGCAGAGACAGGAGAACCACAGGTTCAAAGGCAGCCTCTGCAACTTAGCAAGGCTCTCAGCAACTTAGCTTGGAGGCAGAACACCTTTGGTTCAATCCCCAGTACCACAGAAAGAGAGGGAGCAAGGAGGGAGGGAGGAAGGGCCAGTCCTCAAGTGTCCCTCCAACAACTCTCCCATCT
The DNA here is from genome assembly GCA_004027655.1 of Graphiurus murinus. Classification (NCBI taxonomy): domain Eukaryota; kingdom Metazoa; phylum Chordata; class Mammalia; order Rodentia; family Gliridae; genus Graphiurus; species Graphiurus murinus. Next base: position 34,601 of record PVLC010003402.1, read on the forward strand.
TTCTTTGGGCATCAGTTTTTCCCTTTCTACTGGATCGTCCCATCAACATCCCATCTTAGGACAAAACAAACAAAAACCCAAACCTTCACTCAAGCTGGTATCCCCACAGAATGCCACCGTGTCTCTCTGTGAGAGCATCTATCTGCTTGTAATCCCAGCAGTTGGGAGGCTGAGACCGGAGGATCTGGGTTCACAGCCAGCCTCAGCTACTTAGGCCCTCCACAATTTAGTGAGACCCTGTTTCAGAATAAAGAATAAAAAATAGGGCTGGGGGTGTAGCTCGACGGTAGAATGCCCCTGAGTTCAATTCCCAGTACCACAAAAAAAAAAAAAAAAGAAGAAAGAAAGAACATCTATCTGCTCCTCACCCCCACCCTCTCCAGTTACCCTGAACCCGTTCCTGGGAAGGACATGGGCGGTCTTCGTGTTGCTCAATCCACCCCTATGCATCACCTGTGACCTATCAGCATTTGATGTTTAACTTTGTTTGGCTTCTAGGACATGATATGCTTGAGATATTTTTCCTTCCTCACCAAATGCCCCTTCTCTGTCTCCTGTCTCATGTTCATCACCTCCGCCAAACGACATTCATATTTAATGCCTTCAATTGTAGAACACGTTTTGTGGCTTTTTCTGTGGTAGCCATGCTTTTCTGATTCTATCTTGCTTCATTTAATTTGTGTTCATTCTCTGAGCAAACACCAACTGGCCAAAAGGAGGAACCTCAGAACTCTGAGACTGAAGGGAAGCTTGGGGGTGGCAGGCCTAATCTCACAGTGAAAATCCACAGGCACTCACCGGTCCGTGTGTGTCCTCTCTGTTGTAGCATGCTCCTGCCATCCGGTTGGATCCGCTAGCCTTCCTTTTGGCTCGGCGACCTTCTGCGACCCCAGCAATGGTGACTGTCCTTGCAAGCCTGGAGTGGCAGGTCCACACTGCGACAGGTGTATGGTGGGGTACTGGGGCTTCGGACACTACGGCTGCAGACCTTGTGACTGTGCGGGGAGCTGTGACCCTCTCACAGGAGACTGTGTCAACAGGTGAGCCTGCAGGGCACTTGCCTCAGCTGTGTGTATTCCATGTTCTTTTAAAGATACAGTAGTAATTTGGAAAATCTCACCTGCCATTGGCAGAGCAAAGATGTATTTGCACATCGCTTTACAGAATCGTTGTCCTATTGCAGTCATTTGTCCTTGCAAGATTCTAGAGATTGTCCAGTTCCTTTTGAAAATATAAATTATTCTTCTTCACAATCATTTTTTCCATGCTTTCTGGGAAATGAAAATATGGGGAGTAGATGATAAGATGATTTGAATCTCTTATGAATAGATTCATTTCAATTCAAGTTGTAAAGTGGTACTTAATGGGTTCTTTGTTGTTTTCTGTTTGATTTAAAAGCAGCACAGACATAGACTGGTATCATGAAATTCCTGACTTTGATTCCATGCACAACAAGAGCGAGCCAGCCTGGGAGTGGGAGGATGAGCAAGGGTTTTCTGCACTTCGACACTCAGGTGAGACTGATGTAACTTGATACCGCATTTCCAGGTCTGGTCTTGAGTTACAGCGACTGTGATAAACTGGGGGGAACACATTTTGGATCCAGTGAGGGTATCTCATTAGTTCTGAGGTTTAACAAGTGGCCCCTGTAAGTATGAAACTGAAGTGTACCTAAGGGGTATTTTACAAACAAACAAAGGTTTGTTTTCTGCTAATTTATTAGGGTAACATATATAGTTAGTATAGAACATTTGAAAAATGCAAAAACAAGCCGGGCGTGGTGGCACACGCTTGTAATCCCAGTACTTGAGAGGCTCAGACAGGAGGATCCAGGTTCACAGCCAACCTCAGCTACTTAGTGAGGCCCTCTGCAACTTAGGGAGACCCTGTTTCAAAATAAAGAATAAAAAATAGGGCTGGAGGTGTAGCTAGGAGGTAGAATGCCCCTGGGTTCCATCCCCAGTACCACACAAAAAAAAAATGCAAAACATCACAGTACAAGAAAAATTCAGCCCATATCTCATTACCCCACTGTTAAGACTTTGGTGTATTTCCCACCTTTTAAAACCTACTGTTTTTAATCCCAGCATTCGGGAGGCCGAAACCGGAGGATCCGGGTTCGCGGCCAGCCTCAGCTACCTAGTGAGGCACTCCGCAACTTAGTGAGACCCGGTTTCAAAATAAAGAATAAAAAATAGGGCTGGGGGTGTAGCTCGGAGGTAGAATGCCCCTGAGTTCAATCCCCAGTACCAAAAAAAAAAAAAAAAAAAAAAAAAAACCTACTGTTTTACATAGTTAAGAGCTAACTGAATATATCAAGTTTGGAAATGTACAGATCCATTTAAAGGAAAAATATATTCTTACAGACCTAGAATAACTTAGTATGTGCAAAGCAAAAGGTAGGTGTGAACTCCTTATGTTTATAGCTTTTTGACAATTAGAAAACAAAAGTAATTTTCAAACTAAATGTAATCCAAGTAGTAAGATCAATGAAATTCAGATTACCAACATTAATTGAATATGAAAAATAACTTTTACTGAAGTTTAAACCCTGTTCACTACATAAGACTGGTTCTTTGAGTTTACAAAATCTATACTCTTATTTCCTCTGACTCAATGTCTTATCACATTTTTCTTTTCCTTATTTTGATAAGCATACCATGATATTGGTATAAATATTTCATTTCTTTGCTCATACTGTCCCATTCTTACAGAAAACAACGTGGTTTTACTTAGCACCAAGTTGCTTCTTAACACAAACTCGATTGTGGTCATGAAATTTTCCTTAGTGCTCATCAAATGGTACAAATAGAGCTTAGGATAAGTTAAAAGTATTATCATGAAACATTACAAACAGTAAAAATCTTAAACTATTAACACGTACATGGACACCTTCAAAGGGTTCTCAAATCTCACGCTTTACCATAATTGTTTCATATTTTCATTTGCGTTATGAAATGCTACAGACATATTTGAAGTCACTAGTCTCCCTCATGCCACAGAATACCCACAAGCTTAGTGTTCATCATCCACTTGGGTGTTATTATTTTTTTGCTACTTTTATAAAAGTTGAGTAATTTTTAAACTCCATGCATATGACAACTTGTCTACCCTTTTAAATATTTTTGGTCTAATTACTTAGATGGGTGTTTTTAAAAATTTATCCATTCTACGCCGGGCGTGGTGGCGCATGCTTGTAATCCCAGCATTCGGGAGGCTGAGACCGGAGGATCCAGGTTCGCGGCCAACCTCAGCTACCTAGTGAGGCCCTCCGAAACTTAGTGAGACTCGGTTTCAAAATAAAGAATAAAAAATAGGGCTGGGGGGTATAGCTCGGAGGTAGAATACCCCTGAGTTCAATCCCCAGTATCGCAAAAAAAAAAAAAATTATCCATTCTAATATATAAATATACCAGTTTTTATTCTCCCATTGTCTACCATTTAGGATAGTTCTAATTTCTAATTTTCTACCACTATAAATAATGCTATCATGAATATCATCTTATATGTGACTGTGTGTCCCTTTATGGGGGGAGGGGATGGTACTGGGGATTGAACCCAGGGGCATTCTACCTCTAAGCTACACCCCCGGCTCTTTTTATTTTTTGTTTGAAACAGGGTTTCATTAAGTTGCAGAGGGCCTCACTAAGCTGCTGAGATTGGCTTTGAACTTGCCATCTTCCTGTATCAGCCTCCTGGTGGTGAATTACAGGTATGTACCACCAGGCCCACCCAGCTAATCTATATTTTAGATCAGGAAATAACACATTCACATAGAGAATTGATGGACACTTCAAGAATCAAGAATCCCAATTCAAGAAACATTAGCATTTACATCTCTATTTTTTTCACTTAACATAATCATATTGATAATTTCCCTAATGGTTTCATTTTAATTCGCAACAGGAAAGAAAGTGGGAAAGATAAAGTAATATATGAAGTTGCCATATTTTTAAGCATTTGAAAGAGAAAACAAATCTTTCCCATTAATGTGCTTGCTCAGTACTACAGTCTGAATTTTATAATTCTGCTAGACCAAATCTGTACTACTCGGGAGTTAGGACCAGGACATGCACTTGGCCAATTACGCGTGGTGTCGCAGAGCTGGCGACAGAGCAGTGAAGCACAGAGAGTCCGGACCAGAATGAGTCCAGGCTCTCGTGTCCACCACAGCTGCTCGCTCCCCAAGTCCCCAGAGAGCCTCTGAAAGTCATCTGGATGAGCCCCAGATGGAGGAAGACTTTGTTCAGTTTCCTGCTAAACAGCAACATTCCCACCGGGTTCAGGATAGTGCTCCTGGGTGCCTTTTGTCAACAAAAAAAGAGTTCATCCTCAAATCCAGGTGCAAAAAGCTTTCAACTAGAAGTATAATGGGTGCAAAAAGCTTTCAAATAGAAGTATAATGCACTATATCAACAAGATACCCTAATTTTTCTTCCTTCTTTCTTTCCTCTTTTATTTATTTTTTTCTATTTATTTACTTATTTATGGTCCTGGGGACCAAAGCTAGGATCTTGTACATGCTAGGCAAGCATTCCTCAGACCCTTAATACCTTAAATTTTGACCACTTTTTGTGAGGTGGAGAACACCAGATATAAAATTTCACTTCCTGAATCACAAAACTGGCTTAATTAATACCCTAGAACTGTAAACAATACTTGTTTTCAAAACATTCTAGTAACCTGCTATAACTAAGCAGGTTTTTCTTCCCTTCCAGATTTTGTTTAAAAAAATACAAGTAGGTTGAATTTTGACGAACAAATTTCAATGTTTGCATTCTACACATATGACAAAGGAGCATTACTAGACAGCCAAAGGAAGACCTTCCAATAATAGACCTCTCGATGCACCTAAAAGCCTGAAGAATTAAAGAGAAGAACGTTACAATTCAGAATATTGTATACCATTTAAAGTTCCATTAAGTTTTCTTTTTATTTATTTTTATTTGTTCATTTTTGCAGCACTGGGGATTGCTCTCAGGGCCTCACACATGGGAGACACGTGCTCTACCCCGAGCTACACCCCCCATCCTCATCCTTCATTAGGTTTTATAGTTGCCGTGGTTACCACACTTTCCCTCTTTAATGGAATTTTCAAAGCCCCTGTGCTACTCACTCAGGTTGTTGTAACTTCTGGATCAATAAAACTCTCTGCTATGTTTAGATTATAATCAATGTTATTTAACAAGTCACAGTAGCTGACTTAAGCACCTTTGACTTCTCTTTCCCACTATTTAATTCTGCCATGATTTTCTGCCATTTTATTTATTTCTCACTAAATTGCTGAGGCTGCCTTCAAACCTGTGATCCTCCAGTCTCAGCCTCCCAAGTACTGGGATTATGGGTGTGTGCCACCACACCTGGCTACTTTATGGTTTATGGTTGGCATTCAAATAAGTTATTGCTGCTGTTGTTATAATTCAATTTCACTAACTTCTAATTCTTCCCTGCCTCTATTTCCTCCCTGCCCTCCTACTAGTACTTTTGGTAAAGTAATGCCAGATTAATTTTATATATGTATTTCTTAAATTCATGTAATTTCTATAAGCTGATAACTTTGAAGACTTCTCCTTTAGCTAACAAATTAAAGTCAAGTTCTAACTGCATACCAGTCGAGGGCCTCCCTCGTACCTCCTACTATTCTCCACTCAGTGCGCAAGATGAATAGGATCACTAACTTCCATAAACACACTTTGCCCTTTCTCTCTCATGTTTCTTTGCTCCTTCTTTTATTGCTATATTCCTATCAAATTTATACTTATTAGAATATGAAATTAATAAATAAACCTAAAATAGTACCTGGCAAGGTGGGGAGGTGCAGCTCACTGGTACAGTGCAAAGAAAATAAGTAAATAGAAAAGGACCTAGCATAAGTGCTCCTCAGTGAGCATTAGCCGCTCTTACCACTCAATGCTTATGCAATTCAGTTCAGAGCCAGGCATGCACGCCAGTAATCCCAGTACTTGGGAGGCCAAGACAGGAGGATTGAGGTTTGAGGCCAGCCTCAGTAACTTAGCAAGACCCTGTTTCAAAATAAAAAAATAAAAAGGGGTGGGGGTATAGTTCAAAAGTGGTAGGTGCCTTGGGCTTGATCCCTAGTACCCCAAAGAAAGAAAAAGAAAGAATGAGTGAATGAGAAAAAAAGAAATGCAGTTCATGAAGGAAGGAGAGAAGAAAGGAAGAAACTATATCTAAGGGTTCAATCAGTAAGAATGAAAATCATTTTCATTCTAGGTTCTAGGAATATAAAGATGAATACGTCACATAGCCATTGTCCTGAAGAAACACTCTCGAGAGGAAACAGACACAAAACTGAGTATGAGAAGGCCATGTGTAATCTGTGTACAAAGGCATTTTGAAAGTCTTCCATAGGGCCTGGAAAGTCTCTCACACAGAATAATTCTAATACATAATTCTAACTGTTGGGAGAAAACATCCTAATTTTTTTCCAAAGTCTATTTCGTTTTTTTAATGTACTTTTATTGGTGCATTATCATCTCACATGATAATGTAAATCATGTTGACACTGACATGCATTTGGTGCCCTCCCTCTGCCTCCCCGTCTCCCTCCTTCCCATACAGAGGACTGAGACTGATATTGGGATTTTCACATATGAACACACAGTCAATGTTAATATTTCCAATAATGAACCTCAGTCTTCCCCCTCCCCTTCCCTTAGACTACTTCCCTGGCTCCACTGAGGTTTTTCCTCCATTGTCTAGAATCCCTCTGGTATCTCAGTTACTCCCTAGCTTGTGTATATTAAAGAAAACACATGTCCCTTCATTTTCTGTGACTGGCTAATTTCACTTAAGATAATGTTCTCCAGGTCCTCACATTTTCTTGCAAATGACATTATTTTATTCTTCTTTATTGCTGAGTAGAATTCCATTGTGTGTATTTCCTAAAGTATTGTAATCCATTTATCTGTTGATGGACACCTGGGTTGGTTCTATAATTTGACTATTGTGAATTGTGCTGCTATGAACATGAGTATGCATATATTACTGTAGTTCTCTGGTTTCAACCTCTTTGGAAAGATAGCCAGGAGTGGTATAGCTGGATCATATGATGGATCCATTCCCAGTTTTCTAAGGAATCTCCACACACTGATCTCTTCAAAGTCTATTTCAAATCCTCCTCAGCCATGAAATGAAACCTTCTCCCATCTTCCCAGACATGCGTGACCTCCCACCCAAGCCCCTCCTCGAACACAACACTCTTACACACTTGCTTTATTCACCTTACTGAATTGTAAGCCTTAGGGGCCAGAATTGTACCTTATTCATTTGTGATAGGCTCTGAAAGATATAACATCAGGCCTTGCATATTAATGGGTGCTAAATACTTTTAAAATCAGATAGTATTAAGCCAGGCGTGGTGGTGCATGCTTGTAATCCCAGTACTTAGGAGGCTGAAACCAGAGGATTACAGGTTTGTGACCAGCCTCAGCAACTTAGTGAGGCCTTCCACAACTTAGTGAAACCCTATTTCAAAGTAAAAAATAAAATAAGGGTAGGGATGTAGCTCAGATGTAGAATACCCCTGGGTTCAATCCCCAGTACCACACACAAAAAAGAATTTGGATGGTATTACCTTCAATGGATTATCCAATCATTTTATTTAATTTTAATTTTGTTGTCATGAACATTAATTATAAAAAAATTATCCTTTCTATAGGTTATCCATTTAGTTGTTCCCTTTTGTTGATATGAAATATTAATATTGAGCTTTATTTATTGTAACATAAACTACAAGCATTAAAATTTGAAATTGTTTCTACCTTCTATATTTTCCTTAGATCAACACTTTACTGGATGATAATTAATTTAATTTAGAAAGAGACTACAACTTTCACAGCTGCTTAGTATTTGTGAATTATGTTGTATGCATCACTCAAGGTTTAAAGAATGTTTTCTGTATTTATTTACTGACCTATTTCTCTCTCTCTTCTTTCTTTCTTTTTTTCTAAATAACTAATACCATTTTCCACTTGCTTTCTGCAGGTAAATGTGAATGTAAGGAACAGGTGTTAGGAAATCCCAAGGCATTCTGTGGAATGAAATATTCATACGGTGAGTCTGAAGTTCTTGAACACTGCTAAGAACCTATTCAAACCTAGTACAGAGAGTTTTCAAGTAGACAGGAGATCTGGCAATGACTTTATCACATTGCTTAGCACATACTAGATGTTCGGGAAATGGTAGGGAGGAGAAAGGGGATATATATATGGCACTGAGACTAGCCATTCACCAATCTCTTCCCCAACTTCTGTGACTACTCTAGATTCCTCTACCTTTCAAATACCAGGAAAATACATCATATAGAAAATGGAAAGTGGTACTTCACTATCTTCAAATTCTAAATAGCTTTATATTAACGATTAAATATATTAAGATACCTTATCTTGCCAACATATTCTTAATCAGTGTCGGAAGCTTTTATTGTTCCATACTGTATGGGCTGAAATGGGCACTGCCATGAAGAGGAAATTTTAAGTCATGATTTCTGAAACCAAGTACAGTATTTAGGTTCTTGATAACATTGTATTTAATCTCATAGAAGATTAAAAAGTAAATGGTGAAAACCACATACGTCTTATCTAAAATCACATGCTCACTTCCCTGTCTTCACCTCTCAATCTGACTAAATAATAAAAGAAAACTTTTGAAATGTATTGTGACCAATAAAAGAAAGGCAGTTCAGAGGGAATAGCATTTTCCATCAAAGCAAAAAACTTGACAATTTAGCCCAAAGTCAGCCCATGAAAATACCTACTGGTTCTCATCATCCTAGACTTGGAGGCTCTCTGACAGCCAATCAAACTTGGAATCAACTGTATTCATTTTCTATTTAAGAGAATGTGAACATTCTTAATGATGTAATGAAACACCTTGGTCTTATTAAGTATATTTTACCTACAGACTTAGAAAATCAAAATGGTTTCTTCCTCCCCATCTTCTCAATGGAAAGAAAAAAACGACTTTTATTTGTTTGTTCCTTTATCAAATATTTATCAAGCAATAGTAATGAACAGACAAGTCCCTGATCTCTTTTAATAATATTAAACTTTTACTGAGCATTAACTATGGGCCAGGCACTATGCTATGCACCCTTTATGTGTTTATCTGTTTATGTGTTTATGTGTTGGGGGGTTCTGGTTCAAATCCAACCCCCCAACCAACCAGTCATGTGAACTTGAGAAGTTAGTTCACTTAATTTATGTATATACATATATACATATATAATACATATATATATAATATCTCCTTTTATTCATGCATTGTAGTGTCACATCATAATGTAGTTCAGAGTGATGGGGACATATATGCACACAGCACTTAGTGAGCTTCCCCAAACTCCCTTCAGACTTCCTCCCTTTCCCCATAAATGATATTGAGATTGGCATTGATAATTTCACGTATGTACACAACATCAGTGGAATGCTTCCCCGTCATGGTAGTACCTGTTTCTCCCTCCTCCCACCCCCACCACCTCTCCTTTGCCCCCTCCATCGTTCCACTGGGATTTCTCCTCCTTTATCTAAAGCCCCTCTTGTATCCCAATTACTCCCTAGCTTCCACATATGAGAGAAAACACATGACCCTTCACTTTCTGTGACCGGATAATCTCCCTTAACATAATGTTCTCCAGGTCCATGTGATCCAGCTATACCACTCCTGGGCAGCTTTCCAAGTGGATTGAAATTAGAATATTATAGTAATACATGCATATCCATGTTTTATTGCAGCACAATTCACAGTAACCAAATCATGGAACCAACCTAGGTGTCCATCAATAGATAAATGAATTATAAAATTATGGGATATACACACAATGGGACTCTACTCAGCAATAAAGAAGAAGAAAATTATGTCATTTTCAGGAAAATGGATGGACCTTGAGCTCATCTGCAAGACTAGCTGAGTTCTTAAGACAGTTTAGAAGGTTAAACTTTGATGATTCTATAACGACAGCTCTTTGACAACTGTATTCTCAGCCAAGATAAGGTTCTCTCAGTACACACAACCTTCCATTAGGAGTAGAAGAGCCAGCCAGAGCTCTCCCAATGCTATAGGAAATCACACCCCAGTGTTTCTTGGTTCCATTTTCTCTCCCACTCAACTGATTCCACTACTTAATCCCTGTCCACATCCATTTCATAGATGAAAGAGCATGATAGACCCCCAAGTCACACAGAATACAGGAGCTTCATAATGTACCACACTGTATATTTCAAAAAAGCCAGATGAAAGGATTTTTAATATCTTCACCACTGAGAAATGATAAGTGTTTGAGGAGATCTGCTTACCCTGATTTGAACATCACACAATGTATTCAATACATTGAAATATCACATGATACTCCATAAATTTGTACAATTTTTATGGGTCAATTTTCTTTCATTGTTAAAAATAAAAAGAGTGCTGAAGTTCTGCCACTATGTAAAGGGACAGCTTCCCTAATTTCAGCCAGCTTGCATTGTATACCAGGAGAATAGTAGATAATCATTAACATTTCATACCATCTCTTTAAAACATACAAAATATATCCTGGCAATAACATTTTGCTCTCTGTTGTAACATTATACACAGTCAACTGTACAATTATGATATAGTCAGAATCTTAATAAAATCCTTAGCAATTCTACTGTCTCTTCTTTCTATATAGATTCAATAGCAAATTGTATTTAAGATTATAATTTCACTAAGCAAATGGCTGATATCCCCCTACCATAGGAATATGGGAAGGAATAGAAGTTAAAATTGCCCAAGAAAGAAGAATATGGTTAATATAAAAAAATGAGATGGAGCTAGTGGGAAAATGCATGTGCCTGATGATTTTTAAAGCAAATTTCCACATTCTGACCATCACGAATTCACCTTTCCCATTATACTCTGAAGTGCATATTAAAGTTGTTCAAATTTCAAAAGGTCATGTGAAATCTATGTATTTTGACTTTGGGAATTATGTTGTTTCAGTGCTAAAAATAAAGATTCTGTCAGCGCATGATAAAGGTTCTCATGCTGAGGTCAACGTGATGATTAAGAAAGTCTTAAAATCTACCAAATTGAAGATTGTACGAGGAAAGCGAACGTTATATCCCGAATCCTGGACGAACAGAGGTTGCACCTGCCCAATCCTCAACCCTGGTGAGCCTTAGACTTTCCTGTCTTAAAAGCTGCCATGTCTCTGCTCAGCTGCTGCTTGTCTTATAGCCTCTGAACCACAACTTAAGCAAACTCAGCCAGGGCATCTCTTCATTTCACCATCTGAATTCTGGGGGAAATCCAAGTGGGAATTCTTTGAACTGACATTAAAATTGTATTTATCTTCTTGTGCTCTACAGAAGTAAATTATTTCAAAACCCAGCAATATAATACTTTCTGTCCTAAAAAAAAGAGAGGTCTCAGATTGGTTCCAGGTGCCAGCTGCATAGAGAGCACTTTCATGGCTTTATCTGCCACTTGCATGTTATCTGAAAGCTAGGTCCTATTACATTAGGACCTGCTCCCAAAGGAAGCTCAGATGCAAAAGTCCATCTGTGCAAATAATATTGAATTCATTTTTACTATTGCATGAGAAGCCTCTGTTTCTCCTGGATAGAAGACAACTTTCAAGTACTCATCATGTTGTTTTTCATTAAATGATCATTCTGGTTTCAAATTAGAAACAGCAGGATTTTTTTTCCCCCTCAAAATAGTGTAGGGAAATTTGATTTGAACCTTGAAATGTATGAAAAAGGTGAAGACAAGCCAATAAGCATTGGGATTCTTGCTTCTAAACTCTAAAGTTCACTCACTTTGTCATACTATAAACTACTTATTTCTCTGTCTCCCTCATTCAATTTAAGGACAGGATTTAGGTTTTTGATCATGGTATTGTCAGTACCTACTATTAGTACCCAAATGGTGATAACATAATACTCAGAGAGTAGCTTCAAGGAAAACAAACAATAACTCAAAAAAGTCCTCTCTTTCCTTGTTTATATATTCTGAGTTTTCCTGTTTATGTACTTGTCATCGATATCTTAGGATGCTGTTGAAACAGGTGCATAATTTATGTTCTGGATCTAATTCCTTCTCCATATAAGCCAGGAAACCACAGTTATGTAAGTAAGAAGTCTCTTATGGTCTTTAATTTCTGTAAAATTAATAAATTTGCAGAAACAAACAGATGAAAGACAGAACCAATAAAATATTTCCTCCATCTAAACAGTCTAAAGCAATCATATAAACTACTTAACTAATTTATCACAACTGTTAACTAATTTATCACACACTTTTCTACCCCTTCAGTATTTTATATAAATTCATTTAAATTTTAATAAGAAAAAGAGTAAAGGCATTATAATAATAAAAAAATGTAGTACCAAAGAATAAGTTGAAGTAATGAGAATCTTGGATATTTGGATGCAGGAAACTAAGAATCATTCATTAAGTTCTATTTTCCAATAATCTCTGCTTAGAAGCTCTTATAAGCACTTTTCTACTATTTTTGGCAAAAGAAAAAAAAAAGTCTGCCCGGTTTTTCAGTAAGACATTCAAAACAAAAGCTCTGACCGTCTGAGCCACCCTCCAGGAAGTGAACTATACTTCCTAATCAGGTCTCTGCCAAACAGAGTCAAAGAACCAACGGAGTTCATCACAATTGAAAACATAAGCGCAATTATTCAAAGAATTCTTGAAAACATGTTTACTTGCTTTGAAGAAAAGACTGGAACCTGCCAAAGCAAAACCAGACACTCTTTCATTTTATTTTGTTTTTCCATTTTTACAAGTGTAATAGCTACAGCCAAAGAGAGCTGATAAGAAAATTCTGGAACTTTGCACGTCAACTTGCTTCTCTTGCTAACTTTGAAAAGGAGTAATTTTATTGGGTATCCCTGCAAATTCATTTCTTCTTAATCCATTCACACATTCACTCATTTCATCAGCCATATGTTTTAGAATATCAAGACTAGCACTAAAGTGTATTTTCTTTTTCTGTGGATGCAAAATAAAATGTTGGGCCTGCAAACATGTAGCATAATAGATGACAAATGCAGGGGAATGGTGGCATATGCATGTAATCCCAGTACTTGGAAGGCTGAGACGGGAGGATCATCACAGGTTTGAGGACAGCCTCAACAACTTGGTGAGATACTGTTTCAAAAATAAAATAGGCCTGGGGGTGTAGCTCAGAAGTAGAATGCCCTTGGATTCAATCCCCAGTACCAAAAACAGAAAAGATAGCAAAACATAGAGATAGAAAAATTAAGTGTAAATGCTAATAAAGAGATATAAAATATAACATTGTTTTGCATGTTAATTTTTGGCATGATGCTGCACCATAACTTATGGATTTATTCAGTCTCATTTACATTAACTAAATTTTTTATGCTTTAAACTAATGGTATATTCCTATAGTTTCTGTCCTCCTTATAGTCTCAAAGTAGATTAATTTAAAATCCTAGGCTTAATCTTGGGTTTGTTTATTTTTTTCATTTTTATCCACTGTATTTTTAAAAGAGGAATTTAGCCGGGCATGGTGCCACACACCTGTAATCCTAGCACTAGGGAGGTCAGGACAGGAGGATCACAGGTTCAAAGCCAGCTTTAGCAACTTAGCAAGACCCTGTTTCCAAATAAAAAATAAAATAGGGCTGAGGTTAGAACTCAGGGACAAATTGCCCCAAGGTTCAATCCCCAGTACCAAAAATTTTAAAAGGAGAAATTTATTATTTTGATATTACATAATATCAAAACTATATTTTAACTAATATGTTAATTAAATATTAGGACTCTTTTTCATGCAGAAGCTAAGATTACCCTTTAAAAAATACAGTTACTGCCACGCGTGGTGGCGCCACCACGCCTGAAATCCCAGCATTTGGGAGGCTGAGACTGGAGGATCCGGGTTCACGGCCAGCCTCAGCTACCTAGTGAGGCACTCCACAACTTAGTGAGACTTGGTTTCAAAATAAAGAATAAAAAATAGGGATAGGGGTATATCTCGGAGGTAGAATGTCCCTGAGTTCAATCCCCAATACCGCAAAAAAAAAAAGAATACAGAATACAATTACCTTATAATCCATTTTACATTGTGTTCTCCAGTGTTACTATGTCATTATTTAATGGCATTGTCATTAAATTATTGTCATTTTTTCTCTATGTCACTATTTTCCTTTTTCTATTTTTTTTTTAAATTTCTTATTTGGAAACAGTCTCACTAAATTGATGAGAGTCTCACTACTTTCTGAGGCTGTCCTCGAATCTGTGATCCTCCTATCTCAGCCTCCCAAGTATTGGGTTTACAAGTGTGTGCCACCACGTTCCTTTTTCTATCTTTAAAACATCATGGTAGCTACTTTAAGTTTAGAGTTGGTTTTGTTTAACAATCTGTTAATTCTTTTACTATTATTGAAGTGATAAAAATATATGTACATTATAGAAATTTAGGGGAAATTTCTAAACTTCACATTTCTATCCCTCAAGATCATCTCTGTCAATATCTTAGTGCAAATCCTTCCAGATCTTTTAAGTTGCGGAGTGCCTCACTAGGTAGCTGAGGCTGGCTGTGAACCCAGATCCTCCGGTCTCAGCCTCCCAAATGCTGGGATTACAAGTGTGCGCCACCACACCCGGCTTTCCCAAGATCCTTATGTGTGTATATGTTGTATTTTGGAGCAAGAAATGATATAATAATATATGCTCCATTATATAACTGGCTTTATTGAGTTAATGATCTTTACCTCAATTTCAATTTATTTTCATATTATCTAATATAAAAAATTAAAAATGTAAGTGATAATAAGAGATCAGATCATCATCCCATTTGCCATCTGATCCCAAAATGTCCTCGAAAGCTGATTTGTCCTTGCTGCTATTAAATCCAGGATCACACATGGTATCTAGTTTTTCAAAACCTCAAGTCTCTTTTATTCTAGCACGGTTCCTTTGATATGACTTCTTGAAACCAGGCCAAAGTGTCCCCATAGATCAATCACCACCTTCTAGATGTGTCAGTTGGTTCCTCATGATGGTGTCTAGCTTGTTCTTCTGTCTCCTGTAATCTTTAAATGAAGACAAGCATTTGGCTAGCATCTGTTACAGATACTGTTATGTGTTTCATCTCCAATCATATGTGGAGATGGAAGGCACGTGGGACCCGGATGATCTACGTGGGTGTGGCTAAGCTTAACCCTTGGGTTATAATGTAGGCAGTCTGATAGCTCTCCTGGCAGTCTTGTTATTTCCTTTTGAGTCTAAAAAGTAATGAGTGTGGTACTGCTTAGCATGATGCAAACACCCAGTTTTCAATTAACCATCCTTTTTAAATTTTTAAGTACTGGGAATTGAGCCCAGGGCTACTCTACCTCTGAGCTGCATCCCCAGCCCTTTTATGTATTTTTTTATATATTTTAAGATTTTATATCATTTCATTGTATATATTAATTATGTATATATTCATGTATTCATGCACACACGTTTTCTTTATCCACATACCCATTAATGTTTCTGTATCTTGGCTATTTTGAGTATGCTGCCATGAACATAGATAGCAGATATCTCTTTGACATACTAATTTAAAACCCTTTGGACACATATTCAAAAGCACAATGGCTATATTGCAGGATATTTACATTTTTAAGGAACTCTCATACTGTCTTTTTGTTTTTGTTTGTTTTGTTTTTTGTTTTTGTTTTTGTTTTGTTTTCTGAGATAGGTCTCCTCCTGCCTCAGCCTCCCAAGTAGCTGGGATTCTGGGTGAGCACCACCATGCCCAGCTTTTTTAATGATTTATCACCCACTGGTGTTTCTCCCTGAATCCATACTTTCATTAAAGCTTAATTTTTTTACAAGTGTCTACTTCATTGATTAGCTGACATTCAGTAAGAGCACTTTCTTTACCAAGCTGGGGGATTTGTTTACTGTGAAATATAGGTCTTATTGCAAAGTCAGGGTCGATGCTAAGTTCTTTCCTCCTGATTCTTAATTTTCAAAGTAAAAAATGGTTTCAACAGCTGCCTTGAGAGATGACGAATTAATTTTCTTTGGCTTTCTCTTTTTGTGAGTATCATTTGGGAATTATGGATTTTCATTGATTCAGTATGTTTCCATAACACATTTTACATTTCTTGGTGCTCAAATTATCACAACTTTGACAAGTTATAACTTGTTACAACAGCTTCTTGCTAGTTCCTGTGTCCTTTTAAAAAGATCTACATTAATCTTTGAAAGTTTCCCTGACCCTTAGCATAATAATGTCCCATATTGACCTATAATAAACTGTTCTCCAAGGAGCCTTTTTTTGTTTTTACTGAGACATGCTGTTAAGAACACCGTATGTTACAGCTGTTAATTTCTGCAGAGATGACATTTTTTTTTTCTATGTTATTTAAGTGAATGAGCAAAAGTCAGGAATGACAGCGCACACTTGTAATCCCAGTACTTGGGAGGCCAAGACAGGAGGATCACAGGTTCTCGGCCAGCCTCAGCTACCTAGTGAGGCACTCCGCAACTTAGTGAGACCCTGATTCAAAATAAGGAATAAAAAATAGGGCTAGGGGTGTAGCTCAGAGGTAGAATGCCCCTGGGTTCAATCCCCAGTACTGAAGATGGAAGAGGAGGAGGAGGAGGAGGAATATATGACCATAAGTTTAAATCAGTATTTTCAGTTGTTTTTTTTTTAATTACTGAGGATTAAACCAAAGGGCATTCTACCTCTGAGCTATGCTCCCAGCCCTTTTTTGTTTTTTTATTTGGAAAGTGGGTATCACTAAGTTGCTTAGTCTTGCTAAATTGCTGAGGCTGGCTTCTAACCTGCAATCCTCCTGTCTCAGCCTCCCAAGTACTAGAATTACAATCATGTATCACCATACCTGGCTTCAAATGAATTTTAACATCTAGTGTTTTACTTAAAATTTTTAAAGTAGATGGCTGTTTATCTTACATTAGAAAGTTTTATCTTATAAATATAATTATTTGCCCAACCCTAAAATATTTTTTTAAATTTTTTTTCTAAATACCCAGATTGAACCTGGGCATGGTAGCACACACTTGTAATCCCAGTACTTGGGAGGCTTGAGACAGGAGGATTGCAGGCTCAAGGAGAGCCTCGGTAAATAGTGAGGCTCTCATTAACCTAGAGACACCCTGTTTCAAAATACAAATTTTTTAAAAATAGGGCTTGGAGTATAGCTCAGTGGTAGAATGCCCCTGGGTTCAATCCCTCATGCCACAAAAATAAATAAATACCCAGATTTATTTCATTACAACTATTTACTGAGGAAGATTATTGTGTTTTAAATTAATATATAGGTAAGGAGACTGTTCATTTTGGGGTGTGTGTGCCTTTGTTAGCCAAAGTTTTGTACTGGAAGCCTAAAAAGAATTTTGAATTATTAGGGCAGCAGTCGATCTGGTCAAGTCTCAACATTTAGTATATCACAAACAGAAAGCCTGTAATCCAGAAACACATCAACTTTATTTCAGGAATATGTGTTGCTTGTATAATCCATAGCTCTCTTCCAATATGTTTTTCCAAATGGTTGTTTTGCTTTTATAAAATTCTTCTTAATATATGCCACCAAATACAGTGAGACCCCAAGGAATACTGCCTTGTAGCAGTATGTTAGGTGCACACAGACTCCTCACTTCTTTTCCATAGAGCGTGGCACAGTATAGAGTGAACATTCTAGAATCAGACAGAGCTGAGTCAGGGAACAGCAACTTACTGGGAGACACTGAATACATTTTTTAAGCATGCTGAGCCTCAGTTTCCTCACTTATAAAAACAAGAAAAATAATACTCATTTCACAGGTTTTGTTCAGGATTACATGAGATAATACATGCAAAACACTTAGCACATGATAAATGTATAATAAATGCTACCATTATTGTCCGTTACTCTCTTTCAACCTTAGGGATGCAAATCCTTGAACCATAAGTATATGAAACTACTAAAATCAAATCTTCCCTTCCATAAAGTGTAATACTATTTAGCTCCTAATTTTGTTCTCTTTTAGGTTTGGAGTACCTTGTAGCTGGACATGAGGATGTAAGAACAGGCAAATTAGTTGTGAATATGAAAAGCTTTGTCCAGCACTGGAAACCATCTCTTGGAAGAAAAGTCATGGATATTTTAAAAAGAGAATGCAAGTAGCCACACAGGTAGATAGCACATCATGGCACTTTCCTGTGTACAGAACACAAACTGACTGAAAAAGAGACCTCAAAAACAAAACTGGAATTTTTTTAAAAGTGCCAAAATGTAGAGAAATGTTCCAATGCCTAACCTATCTGTTCTGGGCCCGTGTTTAAATGCAGTTTTGTTTCATAAAGAGGGATGAAAACCCCTAGGCTGATACCTGTTTTCTGTGGAACCGATTCTGAATGCCATAACCATTCGGAGCCTTTTAGTAGCAGCGTGATGCTTTGCATTCGTCCAGTAAGGGGAGGACCTCCAAGAAGGATTCCTCCCAGCTCCAGGTAAGTTACCTGTGATGCTACTTAAAGTAATGAGATTTTGAGAAATCCCCAACCCTACTGTCAGGAAAGATGTTTCTTGAAAAGAACCTTCTCTTGTGTGTTGTGTATGAACTTGGGTCGGTGGGATGCTAAATGGAACCTCTCCACATGTAGATAGTATTGCCTTGTATAAAGCACTTTACCACCTACCCCTTGGCGTCGTGAACGTTGGGAGACTGCTGTTGTATAAGAGAACCTACTGAAACAGAAGCACTGGGACAAAAGCAACTGTGTAAAGGAAGCTGTACTACTTAACTCGTAAACACTTGGAACAACGGTGTGAAGACACATCCTAAAAGGAGAATATGTTCGCGTGAAGTCTCAACTTTGGGCTAGAAGTTAGATGCCAATACTGGGCATGATGAGACTTATTAAGAAAAACAAAAACTGAGCAAAAAGAGACTTTAAAATAAGAGAAAGATTTCATTAAGTGTAGAAATATGTTTGCATAAAGGGGAAATCGACTTTAAATTTTAAGAAGCTCATTTATTTGCAATGCACTTACTTGTATACACTTCAGAAATTATGGTAGACACAGAATTTGCCATATTTTTGTGTTTAGTATTTAAACCTGAACATCGAAACTGTTTTCCTCCTTGTCCTTATTAACAGTGTAGAGTCATTATACGTACCCACGTTTTAACACAGTGTATGTGATAGTTCACCAAATTACAGTTTTTCGTAGTTTTCATCTTCTGTACCCATGTATAACCACCATACAGATTCTTCTCTACTTGAATATACAAAACATGAACCACAGTGCCATAAGATGAAATTCACATACAGAACATTGTTTTCCTGAGGTCCTGTGGACTTGCAAAAAAATTTATATATATTGCTTTGTTAATTTGTTTTTATATTTCATATATGTAATAAAGGAATATGATCTCCTCGTTTTGGGTCTCATTTCCTGATCAACTCTTTCAATGATGCTAAAGATTAACTTCTCTTAATGGGGGAACGGAAATCTAATTTCTTAAATTAGGAAAATGAAAAGGCCCAGTATTTCTCCCCTGCTACTCTGTGGCTTTGGACTACAGTAGAAGCTAAATTAGATGGGTATGGTTTCTGTGGCCTTTGGAGATGAAAATTTTTTTCAACCAGTACATTGCAATTTTTATATTACATTTATTTATTTATTTTTTTGAGGTACTGGGGATTGAACTCAGGGGCATTCTACCTCCGAGCTATATCCCCAGCCCTATTTTTTTATTCTTTATTTTGAAACCGAGTCTCACTAAGTTGCGGAGTGCCTCACTAGGTAGCTGAGGCTGGCCGCGAACCCGGATCCTCCGGTCTCAGCCTCCCGAATGCTGGGATTACAAGCGTGCGCCACCACGCCCGGCTTATATTACATTTATTTTTAACTAATCTTAAAAGTGATAAAAATTCATTGCTGAAAATACAGAAAAAGTATAATGGGAAAAAATACCTGTATTCCAATATCCTTCATTCATGGTCATTGGTATTTTAATTTTTACATGTAGACTGTTTTCTATGCATATACATACCTTTTATATAATCTGAATTATATTACCCATACTCTTATGAAATCTTTTTTTTCCCCTCCTGTAGCTTGTCTCTCAACTCCTTACATATTCCTATCTTATCCCAGTAGTTAGAACACTATCTAGTTGTATTACAATTTAAAAGCATCTTAGAAACCATGTTAGAGCAGGGTGTGGTGGTGCATGCTTGTAATCCCAGTACTTGGGAGGTTGAAATAGAGGATCGAAGGTTTGAGGACAGCCTCAGCAAGTAATGAGATTCTCATCAACCTAGCGAGACCCTGTTTCAAAATTTAAAAAAATAGGGCTGGGAATGTAGCTTGGAAGTAGAATGCCCCTGGGCTCAATCCCTAGTACCACAAAAAAGAAAGAAGGAAGGAAGGGAGGGAGGGAGGGAAAGAGAGAAGGAAGAGAGAGAGGAAGGAAAAGAGAGAGAGAGAAAAGGAAGAGGAGGAGGAGGAAGAGAGGGAAGGAGGGAGGAAAGAAATAAACCATGTTGGAAGTATATCATACCAAGAAAAATATTGTAAATATATATTGAATACAGAGTTTTTCCACTTTATTTAAAATAACTATTACCTTTAAAAGGAAGAGTAGAACCTGTAACCTCAGTACTTGGGAGACTAAGACAAGAAGATCATAGGTTCAAGGACAGCTTTAGCAACTCAGTGAGACCCTGTTTCAAAATAACATAGGGCTGGAAGTATAGCTCAGAGGTAGAATGCCCCTTGGGTTCAATTCCCAGTACCACCACCAAAAAAAAAAAATTCTGATAGAAAAATTTGTATTTGTCCTTGAGAGTGAAAGAAGTAGGGAGATTTTTATTTTACAAACATCTAGATTGTTTGACTATCACAGATTATGTGCTAATTTTGTGCTTTGGATTTTTAACAGTTAAATGTAATCAATTGTTTTCAAAGTAAGTTTACGGGAAATCATAAATAAATATTTAATTTTACCTAATTTACTAAGTTGTTGGGCTACCTAATGCGTGTTTCTGGTCCTGCAATAGTTTGGACCTTGACTGTCCCTGAGGCCATGCGCTCAGAGCTTGGTGGCCAACCTGTGACACTTTGGGAGATATAGGAGCCATTAGGAGGTGGGGACTAATGCCCTCGGAGGGGGTGTTGGGACCCTGGCGCCTTTCTCTCTCAATCTCTCTGCTTCCTGGCTGTCCTGAAAGACAGCTTTGCCCTACGATCTCCCACCATGATGCTCTGCCTCACCACAGGCCCAAAGGACCAAGAACTAAAACCTGAAGCCCTAAGTCCAAATGAACCTTTCCGGCCAAGCATGGTGGCACATGCCTGTAACCCCAGTACTTGGGAGGCTGAGACAGGAGGATCGAAGGTCGGTGGCAGCCTCAGCAACTTAGCAAGGCCCTCAGCAACTTAGTGAGACCCTGTTTCAAAATAAAAATAAAATAAAATAAGGCTGGGAAGGTAGCTCAGAGGTAGAATGCCCCTGGGTTCAATCCCTGGCACAAAAAAAAAAAAAAAAAAAAAAAAAAAAAAAAAACTTTCCTCTTTTAAGTTGTTGATCTCAACTATTTGTCATAGCAACGGAAAGCTGACTACATAAATCCTCTGTGACTGGAATCTTCTTCCGTATAGTTGTTCATTCAACAAAAAAGCAACTGTTATAATCATTTCTCAATGTTTCAATTCTCAAATCACTTGTAGCCCTTCCACTACAATTATAAACTTCCTGAGAGGATCTTTTAACTCCCAAAGAGGAAAAGAAAGAGAGAGAGAGGAGAGAAAATAAAGAAATCGTGTGTTTCCTCACTTAAATGTAAACAACAAAATAGTTCGAGCTAGCCTCCTGGTGACCCCAATCCTTATCCCATCATCCAATCACCTGCCACTCTTCCTGGACTTTTTTGTTGTTTTTGTTTTGGTACTGAGAATTGAACCCAGGGACATTCCACCTCCAAGCTACACCTCTCGCCCTTTTTATCTTTTATTTTTTAATAGAGTCTCACTAAGTTGCTGAGGCTAGCCTCAAATCTTTGATCCTCCTGTCTCAGCTTCCCAAGTACTGGGATTACAGGTGTGCACAGCCACGCCAGCCTTCTACAGGTACTTTCTTCTCCTTAGCATCTTAAATAAACATCTCAGTATCAAGGCAACAGCATTGAGAAAAACTTCCATCTCTGGCTTCCTATGAACCGAAACTCTCCCTTCCAGGGCCGCTGGGAACGCCTCTGCCCCCAGAGCTTTCCTCCCCCAGCCCCCTGGGCCTTGTTGGTCAGCAGGTTCGTCATGTGACTCCATGGTGGGCCTGAGGGTGACACCGCCCGTGCCCTCTTCTGACATCATTTTCCCTGTAGAGGAATGCTACTAATATTTAGTATTTGATGCAATGGAAATTCTCAATAATAGGAGAGTCTTTTAATAGTGTCCACTAAATGAGGTCAAATCTATGGGGATGTGACCACAAATCCAAAACCGGTCTCCATCCGGCTATATTAAACAGAGAGCAAGGGTAAACACAGTGCTTTGGGACACTTTAGGTTCTTGCAAAACAAATCCTTTTCTAAATGATCCGAGACTTAGCAACCCTGAAGGGTGGGAAAAAGGGCCCTGACAATGTCCTGTGCTGGCTGTCCCTTTGCCACTCCTCTGGAATGCCTGAGAACAAGAAGGGTGAGCACCGCGTGGCCGCAGAGTTTTGTCCAGAGACCTCGGGACTGAATTGCTTTTGTGTTCATTGTTTCGATGATAAGCAGTCCCCTAACCTAACCTTATCAAAGAGCCAGAGTTACCCAGGACTTATTTCCCACAGTTTGGAAGGAAAATATTTATGAACTGCTTCAATTTTGCAAAAGAGATCGGTATGATAAAAATGGAACAGAAGCAAAGGGGTGTGCCTGGCGTGACTGATGGTTTGTTTTTTAATCTCTGGGAGAATAATTGGTCTGAAAATACTTTTTCAAGCATAGTGTCCTGGTCCCTGCCTTCCTACACTTTGACCAAAGAAACCGAATCATTTTTCTGCTTTTCAAGAATTAGTGACTCTATTCGAAACCTGCAACTTTTTTTTTTAATGACAAATTCTCAGATTTATAATTGGCCCATTGATATGCTGAATAACTAAAACTGCACATTTTTAGTTATGGGGAAAAATAAGTATGCACTGAGCCAAATCGATATTTCTAAAAATATGACCTTATATGCTACATTAAAAGAGAAAGTAAGCAAGGTATGGTGGTGCCTGCCTATAATTCCAGTGCTTGGGAGGCTGAGACAGGAGAATTGCAGGTTTAAGGATAGCCTCAGCAATTTAGTAAGACCCTCAGTAACTTAGTGAAACCCTGTTTCCAAATTAAAAAATAGGGCTGGGGGTATCGCTCAGAAGTAGAATGCCTCTAGGTTCAATTCCCAGAACCACCAAAAAAAAAAAAAATGCATTTTTTAAAATTTTATTAAATGCTGAATCTGCCTCTCTAGTTTTTAAATATGTAGTCACACTATGTTCCAAAGTGTGCTTATTAGTAATGAATTACTGATGCACTAGTAGTGATTTGCTCTATAAATTCAAGAGAGCTGGGACTGGTGGCACAGCCTGTAATCCCAGTATTTGTGAGGCTAAGACAGGTAGATTGCAGATTTTAGTCCAGCCTTAGCAATTTAGCAACACCCTGTTTCAAATTTTAAAAAGAAAAAATGGGGGCGGGGGAGGGACCAGGGGTATATCATGGAGGTAGAATGCCCCTGGCTTCAATCCCCAGTACCCCCAAAAAATTTTTTTCAAGTGTATCCCAGATTTATTAGGAATGATCTAATCACAGGGTTCTCACCTTAGCAAAGTGGTGTGTACCTATATTCCAGCTACTCAGGAGGCTGAAGCAGAAGGATCACTTGAGCCCACGAGTTCAAGACTAGTCTGGGCAACATAGCAAGACCTTTTCTCAACAAAAGAAAAAAGAAAGGAGGGTGGTGGGCTGAGAGTTCAGCTCACTGGTGGTGTGCTTGCCTCAATGCCTGAATTCTGGGTTCGCTAAGTCATAGTATGCTCCTGTGAACAAGAGGGGACCAGAGCCAGACAGGAGTCCCGCTTCCCAGCAAGCCAAAGCACTCCAAGCAAATGGGCACGGTATCGGTGGAATGATCTACTCAGAACTTCTGGATATGACCAGAACTTGGTGAATGAAAAATAAGAAAGATAATAATAATATCAAGCAATAATTAAGTTTTAAAGCAAGGTGCTTGACTAAGTGCTTTTCATGTGTTACTCTCATTTCAACCTGCTCAGCACCCCCACGGGGTGTGTCGCTACTATCTCCATGTCTGAGGTGAGGGAGCTGAGGCACAGAAGACTAACTGAATTGTTCAAGGACACTCAGCTAATAATTGTGAACCTGAGCATTGGAACTCAGAATTCACAGTTCAAACGCAAAAAGAGAACTCCAGTATTCAGAAAGGAGTCCGTGGAGAGAACTGCACCATTTTCCCCATCAGATTCTAGCCAGGCATAGTAGCACACACCTATAATCCCAGCTCTTGAGAGGCTGAGACAGGATGATCACAAGTTTAAAGTCAGCCTCAGCAATTTAGTGAGACTCTCAGCAATTTAGTGGCATCCTGTTTTAAAATAAAAAGTAAAAAGGAGCCGGGCATGGTGGTGTATGCTTGTAATCCCAGTACTTGGGAGGCTGAGACTGAAGGATCAGGGTTCGCAGCCAGCCTCAGCTACTTAGTGAGGCCCTCCACAACTTAAATAAAGAATAAAAAATAGGACTGGGGGTGGAGCTCGAGGGTAGAATGCCCCTGGGTTCAGTCCCCAGTACTGCAAAAAAAAAAAAAAGTAAAAAGGACTGCTGGTGTAGCTCAAAGGTCAAAGGACCCTGGACTCAATCCCAGGACCCCCTCTCCAAAAAAAGTCAGCATCTCTGTTTTTTTTTCCTTCCCCACACTCTGAATGATGGTGTATTCTGTTATTCCATCCTGTGATTACATAACTTTCTTTCTCAGTGTCGCATTACCCTTAGAGTAATGTTGCTTGCCATAATTTGTATTAAGATGAAATGGTAAGAGTCTCTCTTTAATCTCTGCTCTTTTCCTTTTGATCTGGCTTTCGAAGGTCCATTTGGGCAGAAGATCCGCTTTTGCATTTATCAGTAATGACCCCGAAGGAGCTACTGTGAAATTCAACATCATTTCAAATCAATTTCCTCAGCTCCAACTTGTGCAGAGAAATTCTGCTTGCAAGATGAATGAGAAGGAATTATACCAGAGAGAGAAAGAGACAAAGAAATAGGAAAAAATGAAAAGTGTAAGAACTTTGTCAACCCAGGAGGGGAAGAAAAAGGCAGGAAATGAAGGATAAAGACATAACAGAATAAAGGAAAGCAACAACTTGAAACAGAGCCAGGTGGTTTGCTCCAGTAAGAACATGCAAAACATTTCAATGGAGAATATGTTCAGCCAACCAATTCCTCCATTGTCACACACCATGATTTACCTAAGACATCTCTGAGTATTTATTACAAACATTTTCCATCTAATTATTTTGCTGTTAGCTGTGTTTGAAGAGCCAGAAAGCAAAATAATACAGAAACCTTAGAAACTGGCAATTAGGAAAACCATTTGATTAACTGTGTAGAGTTTTTCATTTATCTTTTACAGGGTACCTAGTCAACAAAACGCCGACCATCAATCAGCATTGCCTAAACGTCTTTTTCAGTAGATACACTCATCCTAATAATGGTGTCTCTTTTGCTCTCATGCTGCGCCAGATTCGATGCCGAACTTCACACAGATTAGCTCCTCAGCCCTCACATAATAGCCTGGAAAAGTCAGTAACATTGGGCCAAAACTGAGGGCCTGTGGGGAGCGGGGGTCAAATAACTTGTCAAGGGTCATAAAACATGTAAGCAGCAAAGCTAGGCTTTGAACCCTGATTTACCCGCCTTTAGAACTTACACTTTTTACCCCTGTGCTCTGTTGAAGCCTTTAGATCAATGATTCTGGAGCACTATGCACCAAAACCAGCAGACGTGGCTTTAATGCACAGTCCCAGGCCTCTTGCTTAGAGAGTCCAGATGAAGCACTGGTGAGCCAGGCATGGTGGTGCACACCTGTAATCTCAATACTTGGGAGGCTGAGACAGGAAGATCCCAAGTTTGCCGCCAGCGTCAGCAACTTAGTGAGACTCTGTTTCAAAATAACAAAACAAATAGAATAAAATAGAGCTGGAGTGTAGCTCAGATGTAGAATGCCTCTGGGTTCAATCCCCAGTAACACACACACACACACACACACACACACACACACACACACACGAGCACCAGTGGCAGTTCAGATACAGCTGGTGTGTAGACAAGGCTCTGAGAAACCCTTCTGTAGACATGCTTATAGAATAGTATCCACGAAGTCATAGGACTCGTCATTAGTTCTATCTCTGCGACCGTATCTCCCTCTGGTCACACAGCTGGTGGGCCTTCATCACAACTGTTATTTTATGAATAACAGAATTTTTAATTCTTTTATGGGACTAAGAACCGAGTTACTCAACAACTAAAATAGAGGGAAAAGCAAGTTACAAGGTGAATCCTCCAGCAACTGCGTACCCTGACTCCCTCGCCTGATACTGAGTATTTCATCACTGTGAACTATCTAAACTTGTCTTGGATGTCTTAACTCCTCCATTCTCTCCAGGCAACCTTCTCCCCCGTGTCCTTTGCTTCTGGCTGCTCAGAGTCCCCCTAAGATGCGGGACAAAATTCTCAACTCACAGCTTTCCCTCCAGCCTTCGGCAGTCCACTGAGTTGTCAAGATGCTACTCTTGACCAAGAGATGGATAGATCGTTAGGATGAGATCAATAATTAGAATGAGATTCTGTCCCACTTCCCAATTTCCCTCTCACCCAGTACTTCATAGACCCCAAGAAACCATGCCTGTCTGCAGAAAGCTCTTAGTGGGCAGTTTTAATCATGGGAATTCCGGGCACTGGTGGCAAGCCAGGGAGGAGATATTTTTGGTCCAATGCAATGTGCCTTTCAATGCCTCATAAATCAGGCCGCCTGGACAGCTTCCTAATTTCCCTTTAGGTGGTGCCAGTCTGCTTACACACTTGATTGTACCTCCTTAGCGGCTTAAGAAATGAGGAAGGTGAACAAGAAGTGACACAGGGACAGGACAGTATGGAAACCACCTAACTTACCATCTCTCAGAAATGAGGATTCAACACACACACACACACACACACACACACACACACACACACAATCAGTATCCACACAGACTCTACGCTTTTCTTTCTCATGCTTGTAAATAAGAAATAAAATACAGGATGACATTTTCTTTGACAGACATGGGAAGAAAAAGCAAGGAAATGCACACAACCTGCATCACCACACAAAGAATTCCTTCACCAAAGAAGAATCTGTCGCACGGACACTCTCCAACCTCTTACGCACAGAGACTTGCCCAGCAGTGACCTTCGGGGACCTGGAGAGCTTTTGATAACAACCGAGAATTACAAAGCTAGATATTTTTATCAGCATGCTCTCTGCCTCTGATAAACATTATACTACACTGTTTGCAGGAAACACACAGTGAATGCATTTTTTAAAAAAATTATAAGTACACTGAATTTGCATCCCCTCTACCCCTCAATTTTACGGGTTTTACCAAATGTCTCAAGAAAGAAAACTAAATTTAGGAAACACACACACACACACACACACACACACACACACACACACACACAGATACGTTTTCACTTGACCCCAGATTATTTTACTAGAATCAGGTAAGATGTATTTTTGTTTGTTTGTTTGTTTGTTTTCAGGATTCAATATCTTTCTGAGTTGTGTTTTCCTTTTTTATTCTTTATTTATTTATTGGTACTGGGGATTGAACACAGGGGTGTTCTACCTTTAAGCTATACTCCTCCAGCCCTCTTTATTTATTTATTTTTTTTTTGCGGTACTGGGGGTTGAACTCAGGGGCATTCTACCTCTGAGCTATACCCCCAGCCCTATTTTTTATCCTTTATTTCGAAACCGAGTCTCACTAAATTGCAGAGTGCCTCACTAGGTAGCTGAGGCTGGCCGCGAACCCAGATCCTCGGGTCTCAGCCTCCCGAATGCTGGGATTACAAGCGTGCGCCACCACGCCCGGCTCCTCTTTATTTTTTATCTTGAGACAGCATCCCATTAAATTGCCCAGGCTGGCCTCAAGCCTGCCATCCTCCTGTTTCAGCCTCCCAAGTACTGGGATTATAGGTGTATGCACCATTGTACCCAGCTGTATTTTTCCTTTTTTAATCAGAAAGTCATACATGTAAAAACAAAACAATAAATACTCTACAACATGAAGAGTTATTTGGAACCTATTTCTGTGGCAATAAATAGAGATTTGCCCTTTCTAACTCTCTCACTTGAATAGGTAGTCCATTGTGTAAGGTCCTTACTGAAACAAGAGGATGTAGGGAAGGGTGCAGTATTTTCAGAGCCCCAAGAGCCATCACATTCATGACCTCAATTAGTCTTAGAACCACCCCTTTTTTTTTTCCTCTAGTATTGGGGATTGAAAACAGAGACTCACACATGCTAGGCAAGTACCTACCACTGAGCTACATACCCAGTCCTTTTCATTTTATTTTGAAACAAGGTCTCACTAAATTGCCCAGGCTAGCCTCAAACTTGTGATCCTCTTGCCTCAGCCTCCCAATTGGCTGGGATTCCAGACCTGTACCATTGTGCCTGCCAGAACACTCTTTTGAAGTAGATAGTAATCTCATTTCACAGATGAAAAACATGAGATTTTTTTGTTTTTGTTTTTGCTGGGGATTTAACCCAGGGGCATTCTACCTCCAAACTACACCCTGGCCCCATTTTTTATTCTTCATTTTGAAACAGAGCCTCACTAAGTTGCAGAGGACCTCACTAAGTAGCTGAGGCTGGCCACAAACCTGCGATCCTCCTGTCTCAGCCTCCCAAATACTCAGATTATAAGCATGTGCTACCACACCCCGCAAACATGAGATTTAAGAGGAATAAAACAACTTTCCGACAGCCATGCAGCTATGAACTAGCAAGGCCAAGTTTTCAAAGCTGGAGACCACTTGATTCCAAGTCTTAAATTCCCCCAACTGCATAATGCTAGTTTAAAGCTCTATGCCCCCTTCTTAGCATCATTTATTGGACTGTAGATCTCCACGCAATAATTTAACATATATTTCCTGGGACTCTGTGAAGAGGGAGATGCAATCCTTGGTTCTGAATAGCACAAAATCTCTGCTCTCATGGAACTGACATTCTAGTGGAAGGGGGCTTCAGAAAACAGCTAGAATAATCCTGGTTCTTTCTCTACATTGTAGGGCATATTTATCAAGCAACTGAAGCCTGGGATGATTTAAGAGAAATACTCTCTCTCCATCACTCAAGGGCAAGTTCAATGCAATAGGCCCGATCATCTTAATGGCACTAACACAGGTCTCCCTTGACACACATGCACCGCCACCAGATAAATGACTAAGTTCTCCAAAATGGAAAGCTGTAATAATTGGATAATGACCAGAGAGCGGGCATCTTTGAGCTTCTCTTAATGCTGAAGGGAAGCAGTAGAATTTTCCCTCCTGCCCCCATGACTGAGCTGATGAGGTCTTGCTCCGTGCTCTGCTCATGAATTTTTCTGTTGGCTTTAAGGATTTACAACAGCTCCATCTGACACCCTTGGGTGAGAAAGACAAGGTTTCCGCTTGCCCAAGCCACAGAGCGCTGGCTGACTCTGCTCCCTGCTAGCCCACAGGGGGCTCTTCCATTCCTATCATGGGAGCTCCAGAAGATTCACTTGTTTCTGTGAGAAATAACAGTGACCATAATAGAAAAGAAATTCTAGGCATTCTTTCAAGCCGTTGGGAAGTTCCAGCACATTCCAACTGCAAAAGAATTCAAGTCCCTCCACTCTTGGCCAAGCTCCGGCACCATCCGTGTGTGCTTTGTACGTTTAATAGACCAAAGCAGAGTAATTAACTCTATAAATTCTCTCCCTGCCTTATTTATCACCAAGTGCAAGCTGATTCTATAGGGAGGTCAAACTGGGATTAAATTAATTATCCTCGGGCTGTGAGCAATGACAGATGACAGAGGTTTGAAGATTCTCAACATTAAGTAAGCATTGCTTTTGCAGAGCACTGAGTCAATCAGAATGTGTGACCTGAGATTTTTGCAGAATATTTTATTACTTAGCCTTGGAAAATCCACCTCCATGACCATACGGCTACCCCCCCACACACACACATGCACACACTAGGGACTGAACCCAGGGACATTCTACCTCCAGGCTGCACCCCCAGCTCTTTTTATTCACTTATTTTGAAATAGGGTCTCACTAAGTTGCTGAGGCTGTCCTCAAACTGCAATCCTCCTATCTCAGCCTCCCAAGTACGGGATTCCAGGCATGTACCACCTTGCTCAGCTAACCACGAGGCTATGTAAAGGGAAGCCTTCACTCCCATCAGGGTCCAGAGGCCAAATGTTCTTGTGTTCTTTTCTAGGCCCAAAGGCCTCCTCCCAGTCATCCCCACCCCCTACCCCCCCGCATTTAAATCACTCCTGAAAATCTCATACTCACCTACAACTCCGTTTAAGAAGGCTCACCTCTTGCTTACCTCTTAATTCTTCTTTGTCTCTTTCTGCCTCCATAAAGGAAGGGAGAAAAAAAAAGTCACTCCTATTTTATATGACAAAGAAAAACAAAAAAAGACCTATCATTAAGAAGTGTCCCAAAATAAAAAAAAATAAAAACTGAAAAAATAAAAAAAAGAAGTGTCCCTGAAGCTGGGCATGGTGGCACACACTTGTAATCCCAGCATTTGGGAGGCTGAGACCGGAGGATCTGGGTTCGAGGCCAGCCTCAGCTACCTAGTGAGGCCCTCTGCAACTTAGTGAGACCGGGTTTCAAAATAAAGAATAAAAAATAGAGCCGGGCGTGGTAGCTCGCCCGCTTATAATCCCAGCATTCGGGAGGCTGAGACCGGAGGATCCGGGTTCGCGGCCAGCCTCAGCTACCTAGTGAGGCACTCCGCAACTTAGTGAGACTCGGTTTCAAAGTAAAGAATAAAAAAAATAGGGCTGGGGGTGTAGCTCGGAGGTAGAATGCCCCTGAGTTCAATCCCCAGTACCGCAAAAAAAAAAAAAAAAAATAGGACTGGGGGTATAGCTTGAAGGTAGAATGCCCCTGAGTTCAATCCCCAGTACCACAAAAAAAAAAAAAAAGAAGAAGAAGAAGAAGAAGTGTCCCTGAGTGAGCAGCTCCAACTGCTGCTAGAGTCAAAGACAGGGATCTTGGTAACATGGCAGGGATAATTATTGCTCTCTACAAAGAGAAGCCATTCCTCACCATGCCACACATTCAGCCTTTATTTCCTTTCATAAAGAATGCATGTGGCTGGGCATGGTGGTGCACGTCTGTAATCTCAGTACTTGGGAGGCTGAGACAGGAGGATGGCAGGTTCGAGGCCAGCTTCAGCAACTTAGCAGTACTCTCAGCAACCTAGCAAGACCCTGTTTCAAAGTAAAAAATAAAAAGGGCTGGAGCGTAGCTTGGAGGTAGAATGCCCCTGTGTTCAATCCCCAGTAACACACACACACACACACACACACACACACACACACACACACACACACTGTTTTAATTTTGAAACAGGATCTTGCTAAGTTGCTGAGGGTCTCACTAAATTGCTGAGGCTGGACTCAAACCTGCAATCCTCTTACTTCAGCTTTCCAAATACTGAGATTACAAGCATATGCCATTTTGATTGTTTGTTTAATAATTTTTGGTACTGAGGGTTGAACCCAAGAATATCCCACCTCTGAGCTACATTCCCAACCCTTTTTATTTTTATTTTGAAACAGGATCTTGCTAAATTGCTGAGGGTCTCACTGCGTTGCTGAGTCTGGCCTGGTACCTATGATCTTCCTGTCTCAGCTTCCCAAGTACTTGGATTAAAGGTATACATCACTATGCTTGGCTCTAGGTAACCATTTTAAATAATATATTTGTGTGCACGTATAGTCAACTCCCTTCCATTAACCTGAACAAGCTCTTTGAGGGCAGAGATCCCATTCACTTTGTTTATATTCCCCAAACACATCATCATGCCTGGCATGTCAGAGATGCTCAAAAAACATTTGTCCAATGAGTAAGTAGGTGAGTGCCTCATATTAGAAAAGCATCCCCAAACCCTTCTACACTGTTGGTAGGATTGCAGTTGGTTCAGCTGCTATGGAGATCAGTATGGAGATTGCTCAGAAAACTTGGAATGGATCTATCATATGATCCGGCTATACCACTCCTGGGCATCTTTCCAAAGGGGCCGAAATCAGAAAACTATAGTAATATATGCATACCCATGTTCATAGCAGCACAATTCACAATAGCCAAATTATAGAACCAACCTAGGTGTCCATCAACAGATGAATGGATTACATAATTATGGGATATCCACACAATGCAATTCTACTCAGCAATAAAGAAGAATAAAATTATGTCATTTGCAAGACAACGGCAATGGAAGGACTTGGAAAACATTAAATGAGATTAGTCAGTCACGAGAAGTGAAAGGTCATCCCCAGGTGTGGTGGCACATGCTTGTAATCCTAATACCTGGGAGGCTGAGACAGGAGGATAGCAGGTTTCCAGTCAGCCTCAGCTACTTAGTGAGGCTCTCTGCAACTTAGTGAGAACATGTTTCAAAATAAAGAATAAAAAATAGGGCTAGGGGGATATCTTGGAGGTAGAGTGTCCCTGGGTTCAATCCCCAGAACCACAAAAAAAAAGAAAGGGAAGAGTCATATGTTTTCTCTAATATGCAGAAGCTAGGGAGTAATGGGGATACCAGAGGGACTCCAGATAATGGAGGAGAAACCTCAGTGGAGCCAGGGAGGTGGTCTAAAGGAAGAAGAGGGGGAAGAGCAAGATTCATTGAAGGAATTACTACCATCAGCTATGTGTACATATGTGAAAATATCAATGTCAATCTCAATACTCTGTATGAGGAAGGGGGGAAATGGGGAGGTGGGGGGGCACCAAGTGCTGTGTGCATGTATGTCACTGTCAACATGATTTACATTATGATGTGAGAATATAATGCACTAATAAAAGCATATATAAAAAAAGAAAAGCATTCCCAACTACTCCCTTTTTTAATTTAATCATTCAACAAACAGATCGAGCCTGGAGTAGTGGTACACACTCATAATCCCAGTATTTGGGAGACTGAGACAGGAGAATCATAGGTTTGAGACCAGCCTCAGCGAGTTAGCAAGACCTTCAGCAACTTAGCAAGACCCTGGTTCAAAATAAATAATTAAATAGGGCTAGGTGTATAGATTGGAGGTAGAACGCCCCTGGGTTCAATCCTTGGTACCAAAACAAGTAAATAATAAAGTGGTCACTGTGGGCCTCTCTGAGGAGGTAATATTTAAGCTGATTGCACAGAGAGAAGGTGGCAGCCCTGGAACTAGATGGGAGAAACACTGTTATTGTTATTGTTACAGACATTCTTCAACACCACTCTGTCATAATCTAGTGATTTCAATAGAATATAAATCATGCCTCCAAGATGTTTTTTCTTGTTTTTTGGTTTGTTTTTGTTTTTTTGGTTTTTGTTTTTTTATATATACTGGGGTTGAACCCAGGGGCATTCTACCTCTGAGCTATACCCCTAGCCCATTTTGTTTTTAATTTGAAAATTAAGTAAGTTGCTGAGGATCTCACAAAGTTGCTGAGACTGGCCTCCAACCTGTGATCCTCCTGTCTCTGCCTCCTAAGTACTGTGATCACAGGTGTGCACCACCACACCCAGCCATGCCTCAGTACTCCAGTCTCTCAGTGCCCTGGCTTTCTCTCCTCTGGTGACCTGCCTCTACCACACACTCCCACGGATATCCCATTACCAACCACTCCAGCCTCTCCATAATCTCTTTTTCCAAAATTGCAGTCTCCTACCACCACCTCTCACTCCAGCTCACCACCTTTAGTATCTGCAGTCCAACAAGCCCTTGGAAAGCTGAGTGGAACCCAGTGGAAGCCAGAGTCCACTGACCCTGCCACCTCTATGCTGTCCCTCTCGCCACTCAGGTCCCCACTCCCCTCCTTACCCAGCCCCCCTTCTATGGTCAGTATTATCACTCCCCCCATGTTCAGCTCTCTTGTGTCTTTGTCCTGTTATCTTACTTCAGCTAAGCTCACCATGTGAGTAAGTGGGATGTCCCCCAAATCAGAACAAGTGGGGAGTGTTTGAAGTGCACACAGCAAACAGCCCAGCGAGGCCAGCGGGATCAGAACATGAGAACCTTGTAGGAAACCTTGGATTTGATTCTAGGTAATAATGAGTAACATATTGAGGGGGAAAGACATGATCTGACTTGTGTGTGCGTGTGTGTGTGTGTGTGTGTGTGTGTTGCTAGGAATTGAACACAGGGGGCATTCTATTTCCAAGCTATACACCCAGCCCTTTTTATTTTTTATTTGGAAACAGAGTCTTGCTAAGTTGCTATGAGCCTCAATGAGTTGCTAAGGCTGACTTCAAACCTGTGATCCTCCGGTCTCAGCTTCCCAAGTACTGGGATTACAGCCGAGTGCCACCACGCCCAGCTGATTTATTCTTCTTAAAGATTCCTCTAGCTGATATGTGGGGAACTCTCTGAAAAAGACAAAAATTAAAACAGAAAGTTCAACACAAAGGTTATTGATGTGTTCCAACAAGAGATGCAATGTAGATGACACAGAAAAGTGACTATATTTCTTTATGTATTTGTATGGGGGGGGGAGGTACTGAGGATTGAACCCAGAGGCATTCTAACTCTGAGTTATACCCCTAGCCCTATTTTATTTTTTATTTTGGAACAGGACCTCACGAAGTTGCTGAGGCTGGCCGCAAACCTGCAATCCTCCTGCCTCAGCCTCACATGTACTGGGATTATAGGCGTGCGCCACCATGCCCGGCTAGGTGACTATATTTCTATATGGTGCTCTGCAGAAAAATCCATGGGCTTGCTAGTAGGTTAAATGTGGGAGATAAAGGGAAGGAGAATCAAGAAGAACTCCTAAAGTTTTGGCTTGAACAACTGGGAAAGGATGATTGTGTAATTTACTTAGATGGGAAAAAGCAGATTAAGGAATGAAAATATAGAGTTCCATCTTGGATATTTTTATTTTTTAAATGCCTGTTAGACACTCAGTAGAGATGCCAAGTAGTCAGCTGGATACACAAGTCAGGAGCAGAAAAGAAGCAAGGTCAAAGGCGGAGGATCTATATTTGGGAGTCCTAAGTAAACAGATGATATATTGGTTTGCTATGACCGCATCACCACTCCCAGCACTCGGCAGCATAAATCACTTTAGAGACTGGGAAACTAAAATACAGAAAGATTACTTGGCCAGCCCAGAGTCACACAGTAGGTAAGTGACAGTGACACAACCAATATTCAAACCCAAGAAATCTGCATCTAGATGCTGTGTGCTTAACCACTCCACTGGGCTTTTTTTTCTTCTTCTTCTTCTTCCACAGCAGTCGATTAATAAATGTTTGTTAAAAGGTTGGATAAATAAAGAAAAGAGAGTATTTAGGGATGATTTTCTCATCTAGGGAGTTCACCTATTTATTCATTGGAAAAATATTTTTTGAGCCTCTCTGATCAGGCATGATGATGTGCTTCAGGATGCAACGTGAACAAGACAAATGGGATCCCTCCCTCAAAGAGCTTGTCCAGCCTGACAGAAGAGTCAACCACACATGCACACAAATATATGATTAAAAATAATCAAATCTTTACCTGCCAGTATTGCTCTCCAAAAGACTTGGTTCCCTTTCCAGGCAATCAGAGTACGCTCATTCCTGTTCTATAGGGTCTGCTAGCAGATCACAGGACCATGATGGCAGCATTTCCTACCGCCAGTGATCTCATTCATTCATTCATTCATTCATTCATTCATGGTACTGGGGGTTGAACCCAGGGACATCCTATCTCTGAACTACACTCCCAGCCCTATTTATTTTTCATCTTGAAACAGGGTCTCACTTTTTTTGCTGAGGCTGTCCTCAAATTTGCAATTCTCCTGTCTCAGCCTCCCAAGTACTGGGATTACAAGTGTAATCCACCACCACGATTGGCTCTATTTATTATTATTATTATTATTATTATTATTATTATTATCATTATTATTATTTTGTGGTGGTGCTGGTGCTGCTGGGTCTGGAACCCAAAGCCTCTTTCATACTAGACAACCACTCTATTACCACTGAGCTATATATCCCCACCCAAGTGTGTGTGTGTGTGTGTGTGTGTGTGTGTGTGTGTGTGCGTGTGTGTGTGTGTGTGTCCGCGTTCGCACACCTGGGATTGAACCCAGGGGCATTTTATCTCCAAGCTACACCCGAAGCCCTTTTTATTTTGAAACAGCACCTCACAAAGTTGCCAAGTCTAGCCTTGAAATTACAATCTTCCCGTCTCCATCTCCCAAGTACTGGGGTTACAGGCTTGCACCACCGGGTCCAGCCAGCCCAATTTTTTTAAGATTGAAGCAACTAGCTTGAACCCCAGCCAATCTCAGATGTGAGCTGTAAAGGCCTGTTACCCTGGTTGTGTTGGTCAGATCTCCTGCCCAGATCCTAAGTCCTCAAGAGATTCTTCAGTCTCTTAGACTAAGTTCTGGATGCTTGGAAATTTTGACACTTTTCTTGCCTGCTTCCTTCTTGCCCAGCTGGCCTTAGCTGATTTATGATAATTTTCTCATCAGAATCTGGGTCTAATTGGAATCTGCCTCACCATCCATCTCACCACTCATTAATTTAGGAGAAGTACAGGTCTGTTACCATGTAGGAAAACACCCCCACTACTGTGGGTATGAAAACCACCACCTGGCCTGGTAGACCAGGCTCACGATTCCAGGCTGCTTCTCAGACTTGTCCCTCAAGTCCCTGCTGCTATCCTGCCCCAGTCCCATCCTGACCATTCTTCCACATTACTAAACGTTCCCGGAGTTCAGAACATGGTAATGGTGTTGGTTTTACCTTCCTCCTCCAGTTCTCCTCCCCTCTGCCATTGCATTGAGAGATTTTCCACCATGTGGAAATGCTGGTCCTATCTAATGTTTCACTTGGCCCCTTTAGCAACTCTCAGCACAGGGCTGAGGTGGGGAGGGGTTTGTAAGCAAGAGATGACCCTGAAAAGCAGTCACTAGGTCCACTATGTGGCTCAGTCTGCCCCATTTTCCAAAGAGCCTACAAGGAAAATACACCAACAGATGTCTCATATAACAAAATATTATTAGTAGTATTACACAGTAATTTGGCTTGGAAGGTTTTTTTCCTACATTCCCATGACTGAGCTTCCAACAGAACTACAGAAAGATGAACAGGTGGTGTTTCTAGAACACAAGGATTATTTGAAGTACGCTACAGTTAAAATTGAGAAGTCATCGTTGGCTCTGCACTACGCTTTTCCGTGTTTATTTTATAGGGCTGTGGTGTTTTTCCGCAGCACGTACATCTTCAGTTGCTATGCATGGCATTTTCCTGTTGTCTGCTGGCCAAATATTCTTTAGTTGACTGGTCTTAGTGGGAAATGGAGAAAAATCATAAAACCACAGATAAGGAAGTAATGACATCGGTGTTCAAATCACACACATACAAAAAAAAATGTGGAAACAAATAATTCTGCTTTAACCCTGATTTGCACTTGTTGACGAGGATTGGAGTCGGAAGCTGCCAACTCTTCTGGGTTACTGCCACTTAGTAAAAACTTGTCTCCCTGAGCTCAACAAGCTCTCTTTTGCCAAGGCTGCTGCTCACTGGAAGTCTTTTCTGCTGTAAAGAGAAACATGAACTCTCTCCGATTTTGCCACTTCTGAATTCCAGTTGCCTGCTTTACTGCAAAAACCTTTTGTGATCTTGACTGCGATAGTAATTATGCTACCACCTGTCAACAGAGCCTCTCCAAGCTGCCCTACTCTCACAACACACTGGGCATCTTCGGAAACAGCCTGAGCTCTCAGACCGTTTTGGTATTGTACTTACTGCACAGTGTATAACCAGACCTGAATACCACTGCGCAACAGCAAACACAGTCTCTTTAGTCCAATGCACCGCTCTTTTGCTCTTTTTTTTTTTTTTTTTTTTTTTGCGGAACTTTTTTTTTTAAGTTGTGGAGGGCCTCACTAGGTAGCTGAGGCTGGCCGCAAATCCGGATCCTCCGGTCTCAGTCTCCCAAATGCTGGGATTACAAGCGTGCGCCACCATGCCCGGCTGCTCTTTTGCTCTTACACACACCGATGTCCCTTGCTGCCTTCTGAGTTAGTTACCAACTTCCTAGAGTTGCTTCATAGGGTTCCTCGGTGATAACTTTTTTCAAAGGGTAGCCCATAGCCAGGCGTGGTGGCGCACGCTTGTAATCCCAGCATTCCGGAGGCTGAGACCGGAGGATCCGGGTTTGAGGCCAGCCTCAGCTACCTAGTGAGGCACTCCGCAACTGAGTGAGACTCGGTTTCAAAATAAAGAATAAAAAAATAGGGCTGGGGGTGTAGCTCGGAAGTAGACCGCCCCTGAGTTCAATCCCTAGTACCGCAAAAAAAAAAAAAAAAAAAAAAAGGGTAGCCCATAGGAGTGTCTCCACTTGCCAGCAATAGATTATTTTTCATAGCTCTTTCAAGAAAAAAAAAAGCTCTTTTAATTAAACTTGGAGAGGCCCTATAAAAATTATAGTGGGAAAACTAGACAAAGGAGCATATATAGTTATGTTCCGAGCTGTTGCTCAGACTCTGCCTTCGGGTCTCTGAGTCAGGACATGGGCCCATTGACTGTCTTTCAGTCTCACATCCTTGAATGTGTCCTTGGCCTTTCCTCCACGCCTCTTGTCCCTGCTCTGATCTCCAGATGTAATGAGGACACATGAGCAAAACTAGGCAAGTATCTCTTGGTTCCCCCAACACAGACCTACAAGATGCTGAGGCATACTTTCAAGGAATGGGGTCCATGACTAGAGTCTACGCAAGAGTCAAGTCAGCCAGGTGCAGTGGTAGACAACAGTAATCCCAGCATTTGGGAGGCTGAGACAGGAGGATCATGAGTTCGAAGCTAGCCTCAGCACTTAGTAAGACCTCAGCAACTTAGCGAAACCCTGTTTCAAACTAAAAAATAAAACAGGGCTGGGGGTCTAGCTCAGAGGTCCCTGGTCCAATCCCCAGCACCAAAACAAAAAAGAGTTTAGTGACTCTGGATATTTATTGAGCACCTTCTTCCTGCCCAGTTCCTAGGTGTTCCTGGCACGCAGGTGTTATCACTCGCCCTGGCAGGTATTCCCCAGAGGACAGTTACATCACTTGCTTCTTACGGCCCTCGCTGGCTCCGACAGGCCTGGTGCAATCCTGGGTAATTTCGGACTGTTGATTGGATCAAGGCTGGGCCCAAAGAACCCAAAGCAGACGCAGTACACCTGACTCCTGCAGCCCTCCTCTGTTCTCCGGAGAGTGCAGAGTAAACAGAGCCTCTGTGGTGTGGTCATCAGTTTGTACTCTCCTGGCTTGCTCCATTACCTCATGTCTGCTACTCTCACTGTGAACACAGAGCCCATGCCAAGACAGAGGAAAGTCACCAGGAAACCCAACTCCATGTGCCAGGCCCACCTTTGTGTTTTTGGACTGTGGCTATGTTTGTTTAAAGATAGTAGGGAAAAGGTATCACGTGGCTCAGCGGCCATTTGTTTCCTGCCCTGTTAGGTATTAAATCTCAGAAACCAGGACCAGTCAGCCTCTAATTAGAGCCAACTAACTAGAACACTAACCTTCAGCTTTGTGCCCAGCCCCTGTGTGCCTCCTCTCCTCTCCTCTTCCTTTTTTTTTTTTTTTTTTTTTTTTTTTTTTTTTTTCTGTTCTCTTCTCAAGACCCTATGAGCTGAACACCATGATACAATAATCAAGAAGTGAAGCTGCGAGTGGTGGCACATGCCTGTAATCCCAGTATTTGAGAGGTTGAGACAGAAGGGTAGCAGGTTTGAGGTCAGCCTCAGCACTTAGTGAGGCCCTCAACAACTTAGAGAGACTCTGTTTCAAAATTTAAAAAAATAAAATAAAATAGGGCTGGGAGTGTAGCTCAGAGGTAGAATGGCCTTGAATTCAATCCCCATTATGAAAAAGAAGGAAGAAAGGGAGGAGGAGGAGGAGGAGGAGGAGGAGGAGGAGGAGGAGGAGAAGAACGGGAGTATGTTGCAGAGATTTCTTTATGGCTCTATTCACAGGGGAAAAAAAATTGTTGATCATCTTAACCTGCACATAACTTGTAGCACAAAACGATTCCTGTCAAATAATCCTCCCTTAATAAACTTCTTTTGCCATTGTAAACTAAGATATGACCTTCAAGCATTAATACCCAGACAATACAACATTTGTGTTTTATTTAATTAGCTTATTACTTTTGTTAATGTACATTCCTGTGGTTGCACTTCTTTCCACTCAACTAGAAAAAAAATACTACATGGGATTAATTTTTTTTTTTTTTAACCAATGTGTCCATACTTTTGCTCCACAAAAAAAAAATTATTTTTAATCTCCTGGCCAAGACCTCTTAATGTTTTTGAGGTTATCTCATAACAAGAGCTAATTAATGAAGTCCTAGAAAATTAACACAACAATAAGTCTTTGTGCAAACCCTTGGCATACCCTAGATTTGGGGTTAAAAAAAATGTGTGTGATCTAGAAGAGACCACTGTCATCTTTGTGCTATCTAATCCCCATTATGAAGTGATTTTTATCAAATTTGGAAGTGATCATCCAGCAACATAAACCACACTGGAAAAAGCTAATTCAATAAATCAGAAGGGTTATTCCATGTCATCTACATGCTCAAACAAGAGAGAGAGAGCATGGCTTTAACAAATCTGTAGTTTCCAGCCAAAGACCTTTCAGAGTTCTTGGCTGCCTGATCAGATGTCTGGGGTTGTGAAAGCAAAGACAGCTGATGGAGCTGGGGAGACTTCCGATTTACCATAAAAAGGAGACTTGACCCGGGCAACTTGCTCAGTATTCTATATAATTATCTGATAATCACATAATTATCTAATAGTTATTATCTTCGTGTTATATATGATGCAACTAAGACTAAAAATAATTAAGAAACCTGCTCACAGTCAGCAACTTAGCTAATGCTGCTTCTAGAGTGCAAACCTTTCCACAATACCCACGTCATAAAACCAGATATCAGGTCGGGAATGATGCATGACTGTGACCCCAGTGCTTGGGAGGCTAAGACAGGAAGATCACAGGTTCAAGGCCACCCTCAGCAACTCAGCAAAACCCTCAGCAACCCTGTTTCAAAATAAAAAGGGTTGGTGGTATAGCTCAGAGGTAGAATGCCCCTAGGTTTAATCCTCAATGTCAAATAAATAAATAAAACCAGGTATCAGAGGGTGCTGCCGACCTTTATCAGTGATTCCCTTCTAGTCCCA
Organism: Graphiurus murinus; assembly: GCA_004027655.1. Classification (NCBI taxonomy): domain Eukaryota; kingdom Metazoa; phylum Chordata; class Mammalia; order Rodentia; family Gliridae; genus Graphiurus; species Graphiurus murinus. The sequence continues at coordinate 76,081 of PVLC010003402.1, forward strand.
TAGGTTGGCTAGTCTGGACGTGGTGTCTGTAACCGGGTGACCCAGGTCACTATGCTGATGAGGTCGTTACTTGGTGATACAACAAACACTATGGAGCAACTGCTTTGGGCCAGGTACGGTTCTAGGCACTAGAGCTACCACGGTGAGTAAACAAAGTGCCAGTCCTCACTCTGTTTACATTCTACTGAGGGGAAATTTTTAAAAAAAAAAAAAAAGGCCTATAATAATGTTGGGTAGTAGTAAGAGATGTGAAGAAAAATAAAGAAGGGTAAGGAGGAAATGAGAAAACTAGTAGGAACGCTATTTTATTTTATTTATTTATTTTTTGTGTGTGATGCTGGGAATGAACCCAAGGGCATTCTGCCTCTGAGCTACATCCTTAGTCTTTTTTTATTTTTTGTTTTAAAACAGGGTCTCACCGGGCGTGGTGGCGCACGCTTGTAATCCCAGCATTCGGGAGGCTGAGACCAGAGGATCCGGGTTCGCGGCCAGTCTCAGTTACCTAGTGAGGCACTCCCCAACTTAATGAGACCCGGTTTCAAAATAAAGAATAAAAAAAAAATAGGGCTGGGGGTATAGTTTGGAGGTAGAATGCCCCTGAGTTCAATCTCCAGTACCACAAAAAAAAAAAAAACAGGGTCTAACTAGGTTGTTGAGAGTCTCACTAAATTGCTGAGGCTGGCTTTGAACCTGCGATACTCCTGTCCCAGCCTCCCAAGTACTGGAATTACAAGCTGCACCACCACACCTGGCTAGGACTGGTATTTTAAACAGACGGTTGGCAGGTCTGTGTGTGTGTTGGGGGAGAGGGGGTTCTGCCTCAGCTTCCTGAGTAGCTGGGATTCCAGGTGTGGGCCACCATGCCCTGCTGATTGGATAATTGTGTTGGAGTTATAGTAAAAAAATTTCTTCTGATAGAGATACAAACAAGTATTTGCAGTTGACATGGCAGTACATTTGGTAATTGCTTTAAATATTTAAAAAATTGAATAACATTGGATAAATGCTCATTATTGAAACTGTGTACATTGAACTGAGATTCATTGCATTACTTGCTTTAACTTTGTATGTGGTGGAAAGTTTTACAAAATACATAGTTTTTTTTTTTTTTTTGCGGTATTGGGATTGAACTCAGGGGCATTCTACCTCCGAGCTATACCCCCAGCCCTATTTTTTATTCTTTATTTTGAAACCGAGTCTCACTAAGTTGCGGAGTGCCTCACTAGGTAGCTGAGGCTGGCCTCGAACCCGGATCCTCTGGTCTCAGCCTCCCGAATGCTGGGATTACAAGGGTGCGCCACCACGCCCGGCTGGTTTTTTGTTTTTTTGAGAGAAGAAGAGTACATATTTTATTTTTCCCAATATTGTTTTGTTATCATTTTTCTAGTAGCAGAGAATTTTTATTATGCAATCCAGGTCTTATTTATATTATTCTCAGTAATAATAAAGTAATTCAATAGTTAATCTTTAAACAGCCACAATGGCTGGCTATTTTTAATTTTTGTGTTTTAGTACTACCTCCTGTATTTTAGTGCTTTACAGATATTTAATTAATGCCTCTGTAAGGCAGATCATTTTATCCTCCTTTTGCAGTGGAGGAAATTGAAGTCCCAAGGGCCAAAATAACTAGCACAAAGTTAAGTGAGTTAAGCAGTTGATGAAGCCCGAGATACGGACACAGATTGAGCAGTTCCAAAGCCCACGCTCATTACACTGATCTCTGATCATCCTGCCTCAGCCTCCCAAGCCAGCCTGGAAAATTTAGCAAGACTCTGTTTCAAAACAAAAAATCTTTTAAAGGCTGGGGATGTGATTTAGTGTAGAGTATCCCTGGGTTCAACCTCCAGTACTGCAGGGAGGGAAAAAAACTAACAATCATTATTAATATATCTAGTGTCCTACCCAGTCCATGTTTAAAGCTCCCAATTGTCTCAAAAGCACTTTTCACAGTTGTTTTGCTCAAATCAAGATCTTAATTAGGCCCATTAGCTGCAGTGAGATAATGCTATTGTTTGGATAATTGGCCCCCAAATGCCCATGTGTTGAAGGTTTGTCACCAGCCTGTGGTGCTATTGGGAGGTGATGGAACATTTAAGAGGTGGGGCCACCTGGGGGGAAGTTAGGTTCCTGGAGGTGTGCCCTTTTAATAGGCTATAAGGACTCCAGCCCCTTCTGTCTCCTGGCTGCCATAAGGTAGCCATGATGTGATCCCACTGTGATATACCACCCTGCACAGGCCCAAAAGCTATGGAGCCAGCTAACCATTCTGGGCTGGGATGTAGCTCAGTGGTAGAGCACTTGCCCAGCATGCTCAGGGCTCTGGGTTTGATCCACAGAACTGCAATAAATAAATAATCAAACAAACTTTTCTTCCTTATAAGTTATTTATCTCAGATCTTTTGTAACAGTGACAGAAAGCTGACTAACACAGCTGATATGGCTCTCAAGCCTCCTTTTATCCCTAAGTTTCCCCATTTTCTTCTTCTTCCCATCCCCATACCTTTTGTTTTTGAAGAAATTGTCAGTGGAAAGATGTACTCTATTAGTGTCAGGTCAGTAATTTCCCCTCTATATGTTAGGGACATCAGATGCCCTTACTGTACTGCAGACATCCTCCACGTGCTTTCAGAGAGGAGCGAGAGGAATGTTTTTCACTTCCAAGAGGGGAGATTAACCCTATCGTCTCCTGTAGAGAAAATGCCACTTAACATGGTGGGGAGATGGACTCTTTAACATGGGTATAAAGGGCTTTCATGGATATGGATCAGAAGACCTAAGGTGTTTCTACCAATCCCAGAATTTCTGGGGTCTATCATAAGATATAGATTTAGATGATCACTGTGAGATAATGACCAACAGAATTTCCTGTTTTCTGTTAAAGAGCCATCAAGTGTTTTTAACTTCTAGTAAGAAATGACAAGAGTATTTCCTAACCTAGTGAAAAGGGACTAAGTCTGACTTTAGTATGGAAGACTTATGTTACCCTTAACCCTGACGACCCTAGTTCAGCTAACTTCAACTCTGGAGTTCTAACTAGAGCTAGTTTTCTTTCATTTATTCTCTCAAATAATTTTTAGAACAATACCCCCAAATAATTATAAGGATACTGATACATACTGCATGAGCAGAAGCAGCATTTTGAGATGAGAGAAAAGAAAACCAAGTAAAAGTAGCTCCTTCGGATTCCATATCACGGTTATGAGCAGATTTTGCCAAAATATCACTTGTAGAAAGAAATTCCAAGGAACTAAACCTTCAGTATTTTGTTCAAGAAGTGACTTGTGGAAGCAAGTTAAAAGTCAAATTTAGAAGCTGGGCATGGTGGTGTGTACCTGTATTCCCAGCACTTGGAAGGCTGAGACAGGAGGATCACAGGTTTGTGGCCAGCCTCAGCAACTTAATGAAACCCTGTTTTGAAATAAAAAAATAAAAATAAAAAGGGCTAGGGGTGTAGCTTGATGGTAGAATGCCCCAGGATTCAATCTCCAGCACCCCCCCCCAAAAAAAAATCAAGTTTAGATATTCATTCCCATATACTTTTTTAACCATCAAGTCCAAAATTCCTTTGTAGACCTTAATAACAGACCAAAATTAGAAATGAAGTGTCTGTTCATTGCAAATTATTTTGGACTTGTGGGTCCTTTTGAAAGGACTCCCATGTGAGTCAACACAGGGTGGAAATTGGAAAAAGAAAGTATAGTCTCCCACTCGTAGCTAATTCCGGCACTGGTAATCAGGGAAACACAGAGGCTGCCAAGTATGGACTGGCAGCTCCGACCAGCTCTGACCAGCTCGTGCTGTTGTTCTGTCTTCCACTCAGTAGCCAGCCTTCCTTTGGCATTCATCAGAGTGTGGCCTAGCACTCGTCCACTGTATTCTGAGTATAATAATTATTCATCAAAACACAAAGTCAGCAGGCTGGCTTAACACTGGCGTTCACCGTCAGTTAAGATGGGTAATTCAAAAAGACCAACCCATCACAGAAGGAAATCAGTCGTCTATTGGACACAAGACAAAATAGTAGAGAGAAAAGGGAATGATAAGAAAAATAAAATAGGAGAAAGAATCGTTTTGCTTCTTTAAAAAAAAAAAAAAAATCCCAAATATCTGATGAAAGGAAAAGGAAGTGAAAGGAAAGAAATTCTAGCCAGTACTTGGGAGGCTGAGACAGGAAGATCACAGGTGTGAGGGCAGAGTTGGCAACTCAGCAAGACTCTGTTTCAAAATAAAACACAACTAAATGTGTGGCTCCGAGGTAGAACACCCCTGGGTTGAATCCCCAATACCAAAAAATATATATATAATAATTATAGTTATTGCTTTTGGTTCAAAGCATGTTTTTAAAAGGGGTTCAGGCTCATGTAGGATTGGGGGGGGAGAACTTCAAGTCTCCTCCACACTGAGGGTTGTGAAGAACAGAGAGGTGAAGAGTGGCCTAGTGTGTGCTTCATCAACACTGAAGGCCATAGGGCCGTGAGGCATGCCCTTGCCCAGCCCCCTCCTGTGGAAGCGGAGGCCTGGACTGTCATCTGCCGGCTCTTGGGGCTGTGGGGAAGGCTGACTTCCTCCATGGAGGAGGAATGCCCTGGAGAGAAGGAAGAGCCTATCACATACATGCAGTTGTGACAAAGACTCAAATCTATTGCCTTAGTCCATTTTGTGCTACTGTAACAGAATGCCCAACACTGGGTAATTTATGAAGAACAGAGGTTTGAAAGGTTACAATTCTGAGGTTAGAAAGTCCAAGATGAAGAAGTAAGTCCACTTCTGGTAAGGGCCTTCTTGCTGCATCATAGCATGGTGGAAGGCCTTGTACGGAGAAAGAGAGAGAGAGAGAGACCAACTCACTTTTATTTCATTTTTATGACAAATCCACTCATCATGGGAATGAACCCACTCCCATCATAAGGACATTAATACAGTCATCTTGTGTGTGTGTGTGTGTGTGTGTGTGTGTGTGTAATACTGGGAATTGAACCTAGGAGTGTTCTACCTCTAGCCCTGTTTATTTTTATTTTGAAACAGGGTCCTGCTAAATTACCATATTGGCCTGGTACCTGTGGCCGCAAGTTTGTGGCCAGCATCAGCAATTTAGCAAGACCCTCAGCAATTTAGCAAAGACTCTTGTTTTGAAGGAAAAAAAAAATGTTTAAAAAGGGCCTGGGGGTAGAATGCCCCTGGGTTCAATCCCCAGTACCAAAAACAAAACAAAAAACCTGGCACCACCTAGGTAAGAAGGAAGCAGGAAGTGTCTGCAGGCAGACAGCACAGGAAGGGTTCTTCCAAGAAAATGTCCCCTCATCTCTGCAGCGAGTAATCAGGTTTCTGATAATGAAGCACACACCCGATACTCTGCACACAGTACTGTGTCGCCTACGTTGGGTTCAGAGCCCAGATTACCCAACTTGAATTTTATGACAGCATGACTCTTTTCAGGCAGGCTCAGAATTGATAGAAAAGAAGCACACACAATTTTTTAATTCTTCCATTTTAAATTTCAACAGGAAGAATTAGCCTAGATTTGACCAAGACTCTAGTTTGTAAAAAGTTGCTTTAAAAGGAAAAAACAAAAACAAATATCAAGTTGGCAATTGATAAAGGCTGTCCCTTGGGAAAGACATAATGTATTGAGCCTGTTTCTTCAAACTAGAATCAGTACAACCAAAGGGAAAACACAGGGAGATGGCTTTCAACTCAATACAAGCAGAACTTTTTAATACTTTTTTTTTAAAAAACAGGGTCTCACTAAATTACTGAAGCTGGCCTTGAACCTGTGATCCTCCTGTCTCAGCCTCCCAAGTACTAGAATTACAAGCCTGTGCCATCATACCTAGCTTTTTAAATACTTTTATCTGCCCAATTATGAAACATACCACTTACTTAAAAGGTAAGAGGTATGACATCAAAAATAGCCAAGACTGGCTGGGCGTGGTGGTGCATGCTTGTAATCCCAGCATTCGGGAGGCTGAGACCGGAGGATCTGGATTCACGGCCAGCCTCAGCTACCTAGTGAGACACTCTGCAACTTAGTGAGACTCGGTTTCAGAATAAAGAATAAAAAATAGGGCTGAGGGTATAGCTCGGAGGTAGAATGCCCCTGAGTTCAATCCCCAGTACCACAAAAAAAAAAAAAAAAAATAGCCAAGACTGGATAATCTACTGTCAGAGAAATTGAATACAAGTTGTTTCCAATCTTTGCAGGCATAAGGATCTTTAGCATAAAAATATTTGACACCTTCCTCCCCCGGGGTAGTATTGGTACTCTTAGAATCTATTAAAAATAATGATAACCAGGCACAGTTATAAACCCAGTTACTCAGGAGGCTGAAGCACCTAAGCAACACTCAGTCTCAAAATACAAAGGGTTGGGGTATAGCTCAGTGGTAGAGCAACACTGAGTTCAATCCCCAGTCCCACCAAAGAGAAAAGAAAAAAGAAAAAGAGAGAAACCATGACAAAATATAAATTTAGTACATTCAAAATAAACTTTTATTTTATTTTTGTAGCAACATAGGAAATCAGGAAATAAAAATACAGTTAGATAGGAGGAATAAGTCCTATTCAGTGTTCTATAGCACAGTAGGGTACCTATATTTACAATAATTTGTTATACACTTTATAAAGGACTGGAAGAGAGGATTTTAAAGGTTTCCAACACAAAGAAATGTTCAGTATAAGAAATGGTAAGCATTTAAGGAGATGGAAATGCTAATTACACTAATTTGATCATTACACAATTTATACATGTATCAAGTTCAGGAGGATTGCAAGTTCCAGGCCAGTGTGCTGTAATTTAGTGAAATTCTGTTTCAAAATAAAAATCAAAAAGGGCTAAAGGTGTGGCTCAGAGGTAGGGCACCTATGTGATTCAATCCCCAGTATGACAAAAAAAAAATATTACATTATACTCCAGAAAGATATACAATTTAGCCAGGCATGGTGGTGCACACCTGTAATACCAGTACTTGACAGGTTGAGATAAGAGGATCATAGGCACAATGCCAGCTTCAGCAACTTAGCAAGGCCCTCAGCAACTTAGTGAGATGCTGTTTCAAAATAAAAAATAAAAATAGGACTGGGGATGTAGCTCAGAGGTAGAACACCCCTGGGTTAAATTTCCAGTACCACAAAAAAGTGTACAATTTTTGAAATGCCCCAAAAAGGAAAATCATGGTCATTATTGCTTTTATTTACTTGCAGAATGTCTCATATGTATCAGTTGCTGAGGAAGACACTGAAAATACAAAGATGAGTGAAAACCAATATGGTGCCTGACTTCATAGAACACTTACATGTGGAAACATATTTATTTTGTCTCTGGAAAACACTCCCACACAGATCAGAGAACCCTGACTAATTTATCTTTTTCTCAGGAGTCCTCGGCCCACCAATGAGAACTACTAGTATAAAACAATCTCCTTCTTTAACCAACAAACCACTGTTCTATGCATTATAAACAAAAACAGGGCAGAAATTAATAATGGGTTACAGGAATGTGAGCAAATGTAAAGAAGAACAAAACCATGTAATCTGCACAGAAATGGATGGAACTGGAAAACAATATGTTAAGTGAGATTAGTCAGTCACAAAAAGTAAAAAGTCCAACAGAGAGCCCACAGAATGAAAGGAAAATTTTGCCAGCTACTCCTCCAACAGAAGACTAATTCCTATATATACAGAGAACTCAAGAAACTCACAGCTAAGAAAACAAATAACACAATCAAAAAATGGGCAAAGGATCTAAATAGACATTTCACAATAGAAGAAATACAAATGGCCAATAAATGTATGAGGAAATGTTCAACATCATTAGCAATCAGAGAGATGCAAATTAAAACTATTCTGAGATTTCACCTAACATCAATCAGAATGGCAAGCATCAAAAATACAAACAACAACAAATGCTGGCAAGGGTGTAGAGAAGTGGGAACCCTAATATATTGTTGATGGGATTGCAGATTAGTGCAACCACTTTGGAAAACAATATGGAGGATCCTCAGACAAATGAGAATGAACCTACCATATGATTCAGTAATACCACTTCTGGATATCTACCCAAAAGAATGGAAACCAAACTATTAGACCAATGCATGTGTATCTGTGTTTATAGCTGCACAATTCACAATTGCCAAACTATGAAGCCAGCCAAGATGTCCATCAACAGATGAATATATTACAAAACTATTGGATATGTACACAATGGAATTTTACTCAGCCATAAAGAAGAACAAAACCATGTCATTTGCAGGGAAATGGATGGAACTGGAAAACATTATGTTAAGTGAGATTAGTCAGTCACAAAAGTAAAAAACATATGCTCTCCTTAATATGCAGAAGCTAGGGAGAAAGTGGGTCATAACAGGGATTCTAGACAAAGAAGGAGAAACCTTAGATGGGCAAAGAAGGTGACTTAACTGAACGTGATTGGGGGGAGGGACCCTAACACACATGATGTACTTTCACAATCATATCAAAGTCAATCACAAAACTAAACATGAGAAGGAGGGAGGAGAGAGGGAATGGGATGGGAATTGGGGAAGGGTTAAAAGAGAGAGGTGTGCATGTATACCTCTACCAGCTTGTACCTAACAAAGATACATGATTACAATGCACCAATTAAAAAAAAAAAAGTCCATCCCATGCTGTCTTGGTCACAAGAAGACAGATTTAGGATTTTTTTTTCATGGTAACTCAATAAGGCCTTGATCGGGATTTGAAGGTGATTATTGATACATGTCTGGACATTTGCTCCTATTGTACAAACAGAAAAAAAAAGACTCATACTTTTAAAAGTTCTTGGGAAGGAGGAAATCTAGGGGCATCTAAAATAGGACTGTGAGCCAGGCATGGTTGGTGCACGCTTGTAATCCCAGTATTTGGGAGGCTGTAACTGGAGGATCCCAGTTCGAGACCAGCCTCAGCTGCTTAGTGAGGCCCTCCGCAACTTGGTAAGACCCTGTTTCAAAATAAAGAATAAAAATAAGTAGGGCTGGGGGTGTAGCTGGGAGGTAGAATGCCCCCAGGTTCCATCCCCAGTACCGAAAAAAAAAAAAGAATCAAATAGGACTGTGAGCCACTAGTTTAAAATAAAGAGGGTTTGCTTTTAATATCACATCCAATTTTGGTGTTGTAAGAAAGAAAAAAGTCAGATAGTTAACAATTTACCTGATACGCTGGGTGCCTGCCAAGGTACTTGCTGATTTCATTCTAAAATGTGTCCTGTTGGGGGAGGAGAGGACAAATGAGAAGGATTTCTCAGTTTTGCATGTGTATGTGATGGATGTTTTTTAGGACTGGAGTTAGGGGAGATGGAGGGTCTTTTATATTTAGCTCTAACATTTGACAACAGAGAACTTCTGAATAACCTAATTTTCCCAATGGCCCCCAGCTGAGCAGGTTGCAATCTTTCCCTACCTGGAGCTCTGCGGGGGGTGTGACAGGTGGAGACATTGTTGGACATTTGCATTTAAAGAATTAATAAAAATTCCTCATTTGCCTGAAAGCCCCATGAAGTTTATAACCTTGACGCTTTATGACCCCCTGCAAGGGTTTCTCTCCTGGTATGGCCAAACAAACCAACCTAAGTCCGTCTCTTAAAGTATGCGATTAGTAATGTGCTACTGGGCCTCATAATGGAAGTATGCAGTTCCCTTGGTGGCAGAATTTCACAAAAGGGAAACAAACAATGCAGAACAAGAGACGCATTTCCTGGGCTATATTAACCTTCGGGTCATCCATATTACTGTCAGCTCTTCATGCGAACATTTCTTACTTCAAGCAAAGAATCTTTTGAGGTAAGAAATGTCCTTTTTGAGGACGGAAAAAGGTCAAAACTGCCTTTCTTTGTGTTGTCATAAACAGCTTCCTTTCCTTTATTCCTGCCTAGAAATTGAAAGTATGGCTCTGCCTGGGGGCGATTTGGAAGGCTCAGTTTGCAAATCTTCCTTAGGGTGCTCTGGGGTCCTTCCCAACAGGGGTTCCTAAGCCCGGTGAATCTTGAGGGCCTGCACCTTACTTGGGTGACATGCAAAGAGGTAATTAGGGCCATTACCAAGACCATAGACCCCTGAGGATAGGCCCTGCCAGAAATAACCATCAACAACTGCAGATGAGGGGGTAGAAGGAGCACTGGGAAGGGAGTACTTGTAGAAAATTCAAGAATATTTCCTGAACCAAGGGAAAGAGAAGGAACCTGGCCCTGAGGCTGACACTGAGGAAGAAAGAGAGCCCAAGACACCAATCAGGACTCCACAGTGTAGCCTCTCTTGTGTAGTCTTAATAACAAGAATTTCTTGGTAGGTAGGCCAGTTCCCAAACCAGTGAGGCCACACACTGGGCTTTGATAGAGACTCAAGCGCCCTCTAGAGGTGATGCCGAGGTTGCCAGTCATTGTGCTGCTTGCAGGTGTTTGAGGAAGAGAGGTCTGTCTGGTACCCAACACAGAAGCAGGAGCAAAGCTCCAAGACCCACTGTCCCACAGCGAGCTCCCAAGGAAGCCCTGGATTCCCAAAGGTGGCAGCATCTTCTCTTCCTGTTTTTCACCCATGAGGGAAGCAAGTCAGTTTTGACTGGCTACCTAGCACCAGGAATGGAGTGGGGAAAGAGAAATCTCACTACGATGTATAACTGTATTGCAACAATAAAATTCTTTTTAAAAAGGGGGGGACAGCCGGGCATGGTGGCACACGCTTGTAATCCCAGCATTCAGGAGGCTGAGACTGGAGGATCTGGGTTCACGCCCAGCCTCAGCTACCTAGTGAGGCACTCCGCAACTTAGTGAGACTCGGTTTCAAAATAAAGAATAAAAAATAGGGCTGGGGGTGTAGCTCGGAGGTAGAATGCCCCTGAGTTCAATCCCCAATACTGCAAAAATAAATAAATAAATAAAAGGGGGGGCACCAACTGGGTTCTCCTTTACTTCTCCTGTCCCATAGGACTGAGGTGCAGAGGACATCAGGGGTGGTCATGCAAGCCATAGTGGGGAGGCCACTGTGATTTACTCAGGAGAACAGAGACCATCCTGACACCATCCAAAAACCTCCAGGGTACTTTATATGACTTAGAGATAAATACCTACTCTGCTGAAAAAATAAGACAAGCAACCAGCTGGGAGAAAACACAAGATTGTCTCCGAAAATGTGAACCAAATGAGTTAGAATTGTCCTCAGTGCTTGTTATTAAACAAGATTAAGATCAGGCATGGTGGTGCATGCCTGTGAGCCCAGGTCTTGGGAGGCTGAGACAGGAAGAGATCAGGTTCAAAGCCAGCCTCAGCAATTTAACAAGGTCTTGTTTCAAAAAATATATATGTTTATATACATTTTATATATAAATATATATTAACATATAAACATATATTAATATATAAGTATATATATATGTATATTAAGGACTAAGGGTGTATCTTGGAGGTAGAACACTTCTAGATTCAATCTCCACTACCAAAAAAAAAAAAAAAGGCAGGAAGGCAGGCACACACGTGTAATCCCAGTTCTTGGGAGGCTGAGACAGGAAGATTCAAAGTTTGCAGCCAGCCTCGGCAACGGCAACTTACTGAGGCCCTCCACAATTCAGTGAAACCCTGTCTCAAAACAAAAAATAAAGTAGGGCTGGAGGTGTAGCTCACAAGTAGAATGCCCCTGGGTAGAATCCCCAGTACCACCATATAATAAAATAAAATAAAGATTAAGGGTCTCATTTCAGACCTTAGAATTTCTAGAGGTGGGACTCAGGTAGCATGGGCAGAGATTTGCAACTGCTATATGATATGGCTCCTCTCAAAGCCTAAAAAGAGCAGGAAACAACACTGGGGACCCCACTGTGCCAGGATTTCAACCTGGTCTTATGTGGCAAACACCCCACCCCCACCACTGGTAGCAAACACCAAAGATCTTCAGTCTATGCCTCACCCAAGTCCGTATTTCCAAGTCCCAGAAACTCTTCCTCCACTTCTGCCCAGTGAATTCCTGCCGTCATGATGGAGGTCACCACCTCCAGCCCCAACAGGTATGAATTTGGTCCCAGACCTTCCAGGATATTCACTTTAATTTGCTTTCAAAAGCCTGGGGATTCCTTCCCTAAGTAAAAGCATCAGCCATCTAAGCTGAGCTTCCCCGACCTCAATCCAGGTCTTTTACAGTCTCTCCTCTGTTATAAGATAAAGATGATGTGTATATCCTTTTCCTGGAGTTCTTGATCCCAGCTTAGGCTAAAATATAACAGAACTCCCTTAAAAAAAGAAAGTGGTAACAGAAGAGTCTTGATTCATTCCTGGAAAAGAGGCATTTTGAACTCTGATTCTCAAATGCCATCAACTATCTGACAGACCATCGACAGGATGCAGGATTGTTATAGGGCTTTTTCCAAATAAGAACAATATATTAGACATAAATAAAATGTTTTACTGATTAATGACAGCACATATTTATACATATAATTATGTTCTTAGTGTTACAAAGTTTGAGCCTTCTCTTCTTCATCAGATCCTAAAACATTCCTTATAGAGAGCATGACGCATGGTATCCAGCAGTGACATCCCATGGGGCATAAAAAATCCTTATTGCCAAGTATGGTGGCATATGCCTGTAATCCCAGTATTTGGGAGACTGAGACAGGAGGATCATAGGTTCAAAACCAGGCTCAGCAACTTAGCAAGACTCTCAGCAACCTAGAGACACTGTTTCAAAAACAAGAAATAATAAATAAATAGGGCTGAGGGTATAGATAGGAGGTAGAATGCCTCGGGGTTCAATTCCCAGTACTACAAAAAATAAAACTTGCTGATTCTCTTTACTGCTTTTTAGGATTAACATGATAATTTTTCAGGCTATTGAGGAATACCATGATACTCAGCACCACACAGACAAGTATCAGGATGTGTGTTCTGCATTCTGTATTTGTTTTTATTTTCTTAGTTAAATTGTACACTGCTGGAAGTTAGACATCTTTCTTTGACTATTGGCTAGAAATTTTTGACATACTTTAGTGCCTGAATCTTACATGATGCATGAATCGGCCATGTCGATTTCTCCTATATTTGGCAATTTCCTCCTTCTTGGATTGCATTCCCATGTCTTGGTGACAAAATGAAACAATGTATTCATAGGTGCCCCCCTCCCCCACACTGGGACCTGCAAAGCATGTGGTTTTTGTTAATTATGAAAAGACAAACAGGAAGCCAGCCTTGGACAAATTTTTGTTCCCTTATAAGAAATTTAAGCCAGGCATGGTGGCATACATCTGTAATCCCAGTACTTAGAGGCTGACACAGGAGGGTCACAGATTTGAAGGCAGCCTCAGCAAATAGTGAGACTCTCATCAACCTAGCGAGACCCTGTTCCAAAAATAAAAATAAAAAATAGGACTGTGTGTGTAGCTCAGAGGTAAAATGTTTCTGGATTTAATCCACAGTACTACCAAAAAAAAAAAAAAAAAATGAAGAAAGAAATTTATATCCTAGAGCTCCATTTCCATGCCCTTCTGAATACACAGAAACTTTTCAATGCACCATTAAAGTATAATCTTTTCTAAATTAATTTTAAGAGACACTAAGGGACCCAAATTTAAGTTTAAGTTTAAATTTAAATATTTATGGTACTATACAAATAAAGTATACAGATGAAGTAACAGATGACAGAAATTTCCATATAAGGTTAAGTTTCCATGTACACAGAAAATGTGAACTATGTAAAAAAATTCTATGAGCAGCTGGAAATTTCAAAATTATTAAAATGTAAAAGGGAGAAAAAAATCACGCAAAATACACTACCTGCACCAGAAAGGAGATGTGTGTGTGTGTGTGTGTGTGTGTATTTTTTTTTTAAAACACACAGAAAATATACCTCCTGGAGCCGGCCGTGGTGGCGCACGCTTGTAATCCCAGCATTTGGGAGGCTGAGACCGGAGGATCTGGGTTCACGGAGGATCTGGGTTCTGCAACTTAGTGAGACCTGTTTCAAAATAAAGAATAAAAAAATAGGGCTGGGGGTATACCTCAGAGTTAGATTGCCCCTGAATTCAATCCCCAGTACCATAAAAAAAAAAAAAAGAAAATATACCTCCTGGAAATCGGACATGGTGGCACATGTTTGTAATCCCAGTACTTGGGAGGCTGAGACAGGAGGATCCCAGGTTCCTGACCAGCCTCAGTTACTTAGTGAGGCCCTCCGCAACTTAGTGAGACCCTGTTTCAAAAATAAAGAATAAAAAATAGGGCTGGTGGGGGGGATGTAGCTTGGAGGTAGAATGCCCCTGGGTTTAATCCCCAGTACCGAAAAAAAAAAAAAAAGCATATACATATATAGGGATATAGATATATATCTCCTTGAAACCAGATTCCCAAATAAGTCCACTTTAAACTTGAATAATTTAAGAGATTCAACTTAATTCCCCTTAAAAAAAAAGTCTGTCCCAAGATGGGTTGTTTCAACTTTTTTTTTTTTTTTTTTTGCAGTACTGGGGATTGAACCCAGGGGCATTCTACCTCCGAGCTATACCCCTAGTCCTAATTTTTGTTCTTTATTTTGAAACAGAGTCTCACGAAGTTGCAGAGGGCCTCACTATATAGCTGAGGCTGGCCATGAACCCCAATCCTCTGGTCTCAGCCTCCCAAGTACTGGGATTACAAGCGTAAGCCACCATGCCCAGCTTCAACTTCTTCCTAGCAGAATCTCAAATAGCTTATGGGCATCCCCATACATTCAGACCATCATTCTAAATATTTTTTTCTCTTCTCTTTTGTGTGGGGATTGAACACAGGGCCTTGCATATACTAAGCACACACTCTACTACAGAGCTACCCCCCAACCCCTGAAACTCTTGTCTCATCTTTGCACTCGGTTTCTGACATCATGTCGTATCTCCTAGCCTTCTAAACTTGTTTTTCCACCAGAAACTTTCCTGGCTTTGACCTTTTGAATTTGTCCATTCTTGGCCTTTCCTTCTGTGCAAAACTCCTCAAGCTAAATTCTTAGCTTTACTCCTTCAAATACTTATTGAACATCTGCCCTTTGCCTTGGCTCAGAAAGACAAAGTTAGGCTTTTTGATCTATAATTGCTAAACCTGCAAACTCAGAAGAAGAAAAAACAACAAGAACAACCTGACTTACTTTCCCACACTTGACCGCTCCGAGCATTAATTCTCTTATTTATAAAATGGGGGTAGTACTGTTTACCTTGCAGGGTTGTCATGAGGATTAAATCAGACAACATCCATGAAATGCCTACCATACTCAATAATGATTCATGGGGCTATCATTCATCCTGACTCATGTGGATTAGTTACTAGTTTCCGTAAGGATGGGGTTTTAAAAAAAAAAAATGTTATCTTCCTCCTTCTCTGAACCGCTCAGCAAGGAGTATTTGGAGATTCCTAGAACTTTATGGATGTTATTCTGTGAACCTCTCTAATGATTCAGGTTCTGACATAAGTATTGTACAGGGTACAGAATTGTGTGAGCCATCTGTTATTTGTTTTTGAAATCGTGCAACAATCCTACACATTTTTAGGGATGTGTAACTCATATGATAAAAACATAAAACAGGCACCCCCAAAGTAATCTAAAAAATTAAAACCAGGCATAGGAATGACAAACACCAAATTCAGAAGAGCAGTCATCACAGGAGAAGGACTGAGGGGTGTTTCAACTGTACCTTACTTTTGAATGCTCTTATTCCAAAATATGAGACTAAGATCTGAGAGAAATAAGCAAGATGCTAAGATTTGCTAGTACTAAGTACTGAGTATATATTTTTCATGTTGTGTGTGTGTGTGTGTGTGTGTGTGTGTGTGTGTGTGTGTGTGTTTTACTTGGGGATTGAACCCAGGGGCATTCTACCTCTGAGCTACATCCTCATCCCTATTTTATTTTTTATTTTGAAGCAGGGCCTTGCTAAGTTGCTGAGGCTAACCTCAAACCTGTGGTCCTCCTGTCTCAGCCTCCCAAGTTCTGAAATTATAAGCATGCACCACCATGCCCAGCTGTTTCCTTGACATTCCTATGTGCTTAAAATATTTAATAGTTTTAAAAGGATACAGGGTTATAGCGTTGTATTATAGGGTTGAAATAACAGAAGAAAACAACAGTAACTAACACAGTATAATTGATATTATATTTCCTGTATAATTGATATTTCTACTAGAGGTGAGAATTACTCTAAGTAGATAGATGTTAATAAGTCACAAGTTTTCTGTACTATTAAGAATCACAATAATTCAGTAGATACATTAAGTATATTGGTCATTTCAACTGGGCTGAGTAGTAATAGGAAGTAAATCTCCACTATTTCATTTAACTGAGGACAATAGAAGAAAACTCCATATTAGGTTTTTTTTTGTTTTTTTTGTTTGTTTGTTTTTTGCAGTACTGGACATTGAACCCAGGGGCATTCTACCTCTGAGCTACACCTCAGTCCTATTTTTTACTCTTTATTTTGAAATAGGGTCTCACTAAGTTGCAGAGGGCCCCACTAAGTAGCTGTGGCTGGCCATGAACCTGCTATCTTCCTGTCTCAGCCTACCAAGTACTCGGATTACAAGCATGCGCCACCATGCCCTGCTTTTTTGTGTGTTTTTTAAACATTCCTCTTCTCATTTTATTTTATTTATTTATTTATTTATTTATTTTATTTATTTATTTATTTATTTATTTATTTATTTATTGCGGTACTGGGGATTGAACTCAGGGGCATTCTACCTCCGAACTACACCCCCAGCCCTATTTTTTATTCTTTATTTTGAAACCAAGTCTCACTAAGTTGCGGAGTGCCTCACTAGGTAGCTGAGGCTGGCCGAGAACCCGGATCCTCTGGTCTCAGCTTCCCGAATGCTGAAACACTAATCTTTTCATGCATCTGAAGATGCAGAAGAGAGAATTATCTAAATGATTCTTTTGGTGATCTGAATGAAGTTCCAAAAGGTGAACACACTTCCCTTTTCAGTGCAAAATGAAGTCATTAAAGTACTGGAGGAGCCGGGCGTGGTGGTGCATGTTTGTAATCCTCGTACTTGGGAGGCTGAGACAGGAGGATCATAGGTTTGAGGCCAGAGAGATCCTCAACAACTTAGCAAGACCCTGTTACAAAATAAAAAGGTCTGGTGGTGTAACTGGGAGGTAGAATGCCCCTCAGTTCAATCTCCAGTACCAAAAACAGAAGGAGGTATAAGCCGGGCGTGGTGGCGCGCGCTTATAATCCCAGCATTTTGGAGACTGAGACTGGAGGATCTGGGTTCGCGGCCAGCCTCAGCTACCTAGTGAGGCACTCCGCAATTTAGCCGGGCGTGGTGGCGCATGCTTGTAATCCCAGTACTTGGGAGGCTGAGACAGGAGGATCCAGGTTTGCAGCCAGCCTGTTTCAAAATAAAGTATAAAAAATAGGTCTCGGGATATAGCTCGGAGGTAGAATGCCCCTGAGTTCAATCCCCAGTACCGGGAAAAAAAAAAAAAAAAGAAGGAGGTATATATTGGAGGGAGCATATTATATGGAAAGGGTACAAATTTAGAAGTCAAGAAACTGAATTTTAATCTTGGCTTTGATACTAACTAAACAGAAGGCAAAGTATATATCCTCATAATCAGTAATATCTGGACATTGGACAAGTAACTCTAATTTCTCTTTCAGCTCTGTGAATATGTTAATTTATCTTGAACAGCAAAAGTATGTAGCAAGATGGTAGTAAGCAAAAAAAAAAAAAGCAAAATGTAGCGCCAGATAAAAGAGCAGCATCTTACAACAACCAGTGGGCTAATAGTCCAAGCTAAAAAATTCAACCTAAACTGGGCATGGTGACGCATGCCCATAGTCCCAGTACTCAGGAGGCTAAGACAGAAGGACTGCAAGTTTGAGGCCAGCCTCAGCAACTTAGCAAGAGAGATTCTGTTTCCAAATTAAAAATCAAATAGAGCTGGGGGTGCAGCTCAGAGGTAGAATGTAGAATGCCCCTGAGTTCAATCACCAGTACCAAAGGAAAAAAAAAAATACAACCTACCCAAGCATCAAGTAATAGCCAAGTGTCAACTGGGATTTAGGGAACGCTGCCAGTAAGGAGTTTGAACTGAAAGGAGTAAAAGGACACTATAATGAATGATTCTCATCTTTGTTAGGAATCAAAAATCACCCATTTGCCTTGTGGAAAAACACAGCTGCCCGAGCTCCACCCTGAAAATTCCAGTTCAGAAAGTCTGAAGTGCTCTTCTGCGAAGCTCCGCTAGGCGCTTTAGGGGCCCCGCAGGTGACTAGGGTGCACACAACTGTTTAAGAACTAATGCCACCAGGGACTCAGTCCAGCAGTTTCGTAGTCATTTTGCTTGATTTGTTGGTGTTTGTTTGTTTGTTTTTGTTTTGTTTTGTTTGGGTACTGTGGATTGAACCCAGAGGTATTCTACCTCCAAGCTACACCCGCAGTTATTTTTCATTTCTAATTTGAAATAAGGTCTAGTTTAGTTGCTAAGGCTGTCCTCAAACCTGTGATCCTCCTGTCTCCACCTCCCAAGTACTAGGGTTACCAGCATGCAACACATCTGACTTTGCTTGGTTATTAATTACAGAATTATAACCACAGGCCTTCACTTATTTAACTATCATTTATTTTTTCACATTAAAAGCAAAAACTGGTGCAATGATGATAATGACAACAGTGATGATGATAGCAGCTAATGTATATATTAAGCATAAAGCCAGACGTGGTGGCACACACCTGTAATCCCAGTACTTGGGAGGCTAAGACAGGAGGAGCGCAAGTTCAAGGCCAGCCTCAGCAACTTAGCAAGACTCTCAGCAACCTTGCAAGACCCTGTTTCAAAACAAAAAATAAAATAAAAAGGGCTGGAGGTATAACTCAGAGGCAGAATGCCTCTGGGTTCAATCCCCAATACCACAAAAAAATAGAAAATTTTTAAAAAGCCAGGCATGGTGGCACACACTTGTAGTCTCAGTACTTGGGAGGCTGAGACAGGAGGATCACAGGCTCAAGGACAGCCTTAGCAAGTAATCAGACTTTCATCAACCTAGCGAGACCCTGTTTCAAAAATAAAAATAAAATAGGGCTAAGGGTGTGCCTCAGAGGTAGAATGCCCCTGAGTTCAATACCCAGTACTACTACTACTACTACTACTACTAATCATAATAATAATAATAATAAAATAAGCATATATTATTAGTCAGGTCTTAATTATGAGCCAGTCTTAATATTCCCAACCCTCTAAAGTAGTGGTGCCCAGCCCTTTTTTATTTTCCTGAATATATCAAGTTTTTAAATGATTTCAGTAAAATATTTTGAGCACAAATCCCACTACATGTATATATTTATCGATTGTATCATATCCCACTACATATATATATTTATCGATTGTATCATATAATGTGCACCAATATACTATGCATCTCAGAAGACATGAAAAAGCAGAATATTTTAACAAAAGATACAATTTTTAGCATATGAATCTTTCTGTTTTCTTCTGACATCCCTCCTTTGACAAGTGCTGCTTTAAGAAGAAGCTCATTAGGCCTAATGGCCAGAGTCAGCAACCTCACATTTTAAAAACTACAAAGCTTCTTGAAAGCAGCTCCTAACCTGGCTGGGTTGAAAAGGCTTTTTTTTTTTAATTGGTGCATTGTAATTGCACATCATAGTGAGGCTCCGCGTGGTAGAAGCATACATGCACACAGCACTTGTGTGCTTCCCTCCAAGCCTCCTCCCCCTCCCTCTCCCCGTACAGAAAAGCTTTTTTAAAAGATAAAATCTCCAGTCATGCTCCCAAGGATTCTGGCTCAGCAGATGTTCACACCCCAGTTGTGGCTGATGCTCAGATGTGGAAACCACAGCTCTAAAAGATCCAGCCTCGGCCAAAGGACCAGAGTCCCTGACCACAGTGATAACATCTGTTTGTCCTAGTATTATTGCCTCTCCCTGCCTGGGCTCATGCCTGGCCACCTCATCACTCTGATAAACTGACTCATAGGATTTCAATGAGCCCTCTGCTTTTTGCTTCCATTTGGAACGAGTATTTATTTCTGTTTAGTTTTATTTATTTTTTGTGATACTGAGGATTGAACTCAGGGGCATTCTACATCTGAGCTACACCCCCAGCCCTATCTTTATGTTTTATTTTGAAATAGGGTCTCACTAAGTTGCAACAGGCCTGCAGCAGGCCTCACGAGGTTGCCGAGGCTGTCGTAGATCCTGAGATCCTCCTGTCTCAGCCTCCCAAGTACTAGGATTACAAGTGTGTGCCACTACGCCCAGCTTGCTGTTTTAAAAGGGAGAAAAGTTTCCAAGGGATTTTTACCACTAAGAAGACTGTTGTAGGTAACAACCGACAAGTCTCTCAGTGGGCTGGTCCTTTATCCCTTTTATAGAAATGGCTGCTTCTTCCACAGAGGTGGTACAAGCACAGAACAGCCTGCAGAGCTTCTGGCTGGGCTCAGCACACAAAAACCAGTATTTCTTGTTAAGTACTTGTTGGTTACATTTGCACTCAAGAGCACCACTGACCACTGCTTCCAAAATAAGGTCTTTTTATTTTTTATTTTTATTTTATATTTTGCTAGTACTGGGGACTGAACCCAGGGGCATTCTACCACTAAATCCAAACCTTTTCTTTCATTTGTTTGTCTGTCTGTTTATTTGTTTGAGATAAGAGTTTCCTTAAGTTGCCCAAGCTGGCCTCAGACTTGCAATACTCCTGCCCCAGCCTCCCAAGTAGCTGGTATTACAGGTGTGCACCACCACCCCCCACTAAAATAAGTATTTTTAATAATTGATCATATTCACACATCTGCTTTTATGGGTGTGTATATGCTGTAAGTGCTAGAGGAGGAATACAACCATACAATCTTCTCTTAGCGATATGTCTCAATAACTAAGCTGTATCCATACCCAAGAACAATCCACCAAATGCATGCCTACGCCATTGTGTGTCCTTATACCAAGAGGAGATTATCACTAAGCCAACTGGCTAGCTCAGACTCATTGTGACCAGCCTCAATTCTCACCCTATACTTAATTTCTTCTTGCCTGGTTTGGTATTAACTCCTAATCTAGTTCTTCTCACTCTACCACTTTCTAAGGTGTTCATCTCTACCTCCACCCACCAGACACCTGCCCAAATGACAAGAGTCATAATAGGAGGCTATAGCTGTAGGCAGATTACTAAGAATGGAGTGATGGCCAGGCATGGCATAAGGGGGACCCCAAGCCATTCTGTTCCCCAAATATATTTATTGTGGCTACAAAGTCACAGACACACAGCCACTGATGAAGTTTTGTTCACTAGATAAGCCAAAACTACTCTTCCCACTTAATAAAAAAAAAGATTATTTTGTTAAGTAATTCATTCGGCATATGTAGAAACTGAAAGAAACAATCAACATGGAAAAATAAGCAAGTTTTTTAAGTATTTTGCCCATTAAAATTGAAGTATATAGAGCCGGGCGTGGTGGCGCACGCTTGTAATCCCAGCATTCGGGAGGCTGAGACTGGAGGATCCGGGTTTGCGGCCAGCCTCAGCTACCTAGTGAGGCACTCCGCAACTTAGTGAGACCCGGTTTCAAAATAAAGAGTATAAAATAGGGCTGGGGGTGTAGCTCGAAGGTAGAACGCCTCTGAGTTCAATCCCCAGTACCGCAAAAAAAAAAAAAATTGAAGTATATATAACTCTGGACCCAATAACCTTAGATTTAGGGATTTCATCTAAGGAAATAAGCAAGATTTATATAAAAAAAGGTTTATGCTCATGATATTTTCCTGAATGTTATTATAATAACAAAATATTAAGCCGGGCGTGGTGGCGCACGCTTGTAATCCCAGCATTCGGGAGGCTGAGACCGGAGGATCCGGGTTCGCGGCCAGCCTCAGCTACCTAGTGAGGCACTCCGCAACTCAGTGAGACT
The DNA here is from genome assembly GCA_004027655.1 of Graphiurus murinus. Taxonomy (NCBI): domain Eukaryota; kingdom Metazoa; phylum Chordata; class Mammalia; order Rodentia; family Gliridae; genus Graphiurus; species Graphiurus murinus. The sequence goes on from PVLC010003402.1 coordinate 97,969, forward strand.
CTGTTTCAAAATAAAGAATAAAAAAAAGGGGCTGGGGGTGTAGCTCGGAGGTA